>WAAD01002382.1:0-14842 GCA_013389945.1 Fregata magnificens
GACTTACTCCCCAGTTGGATGTGATGGCGTGAGCATTTCTGTTTTGGACCCCACCCCCCAAGTCAAATGCAAAGTAAGTTATTAGGGAAATGCTGCAAATTTGAATGTAATCAGACACATTTATTCCTGTCACACTAGAGGTATCTTAAATAACTCCACTTACACTAGGTTGTTACTCTGGATTTATGGGAGGCAACTGAGAGAAGGATTTGGCCCCAGTAACTGGAAACACAATCCGGTTCTTATTCAAATTTCCAGAATTCATCTTTTAAAAAAAAGTTTCCATGACACCTTATATTTTCTATCATAATTCTCTGTTTGTACAGGAGGATGAAATAAGAGCCTTTTATAACAAGGAAGTGGTCTAACTCACTCCTTCATGCAGGAAAATCCAGAAAAGGACAACTCCAATGTCAGTTGTTCCCTGGACTGTACCAAATATCCACCCCCTTTGAAAAGCAAAGCAAAGCCTTTGGCTCCCCTGTCCTGCAGATCTGCACCTAGCACGGGAGATCCCCCAGGAGGAGAGGGGGAAGACCCACGTGGCTGCCCTGGCTCCCAGTCCGTCCCTGCTTCCCCCGGCACCCATCAGCACAGCTCTGCTGGACTCCCATCAGACCCAGGCCCCCTGCCACAACGGCCCCTGCTCCGGGTGGGCATCACAAGGGAGAGGCCTCTGCAGCGCCTGGGGATGACGGTGCTGGACAAACCTGTGGGAGATGTGGAGCAGAGCTTATTTTCCTTGCTGGGCCCTCACACACAAAGCCTGCCCTCAGGTTTCGACTCTCTGCAGGATGAAGTCTCTCATCCACCTGCACAGGAACTTGGCCATCCAAAGGTCTTCAGTGACCTGCAGACATACAAGTTAAGCGGCAGACAGGCACAGCTCCTACTGAATAACTATTTCCCCAGGCAGCAGCTAATGCTACTGGATCAGTTTGTGGTCATGGATAATAAAAGCTAAGGCTTTCTCTGATAATGCTATATGCTATAATGTTACCTATAACACTTTCTGGTCACATCTGAGTGAGATTCAGGTTGCCTGTCTCTGACTCATGATATTAGGCACGCTAGGTTGTTACTCTGACTTAAATAAAGGTCACATCTTGGAGAAAAGAGAGCCTGAAGCTGAGTGAGGAATTTGGCCGGCTAATGGTTGACCCAAGAGAGATTCACACTGAACTTCCACTGGCTAATGAAACACTACCTCCACTAGATAATTTCTAATGCCTTCTCATGTGCAGCCAAAATAGAAACTTGATCAATAAACAGCAGTAGCTGTTTTCAATGCAGAGGTGCTAGAGCTGACTTGCAGTTAGGAGAGCAGAGCTAAGATGCGATAGCTGAATAATAACCATAGCTCTGTTTTGCTGGTGATGCTCCACCCCAGGTGCCTGTGTTAGCTTTTGCGTAGCTGTTGCCATTAGCTTCTATACCTTAAGGTCAGCTTGCAATTAGAGAGCAACTAGCCTGGAGGAAAAAGATAACTGCAGTGGTTCAATAACAGAGATTAGCATAGGCCAAATAGTTTGTAGGAAATGATTAATCTTGAAAATGTTACCTTTCTGCACAGGTAATGTTTTTCACTAATTCCACTGGTATTTAAATTACTGGCTAAGTAGTTTGTGGCAAATAGCTGTTAAGTCATATCTATTTCTGTAACAAGCTCTTTGGGAGTACTGAAAAGCAAGCTGTTCAGATCACATGACCCTGCTATATTTCCTGATTGGATAAACAGTAGTCTGATGATCGGGTTTCCATAGTACATTCTTGTGACTCTTACTCTGAAGTCTCATTTCTGCAAATTATCTGCAATATCCTCATAAGGTGGGCTGTAGAGCAGAAATCTCATTCACTAAAATATTTAGAGGATGCACATATACAAGTATCAGGCTCTTGCCTAGTAGAGGCAGACATGGCATCCTTGTTTAATGTAGAAAGCAGCAGACATACAGGCTTCTCCACAGAACACCTTTCTGCCTTGCCAGCTTTCGTGGGACCACCTTGATGACTAGAGAGAGTTCACTCTCCAAGTCTGTTCAGTCCTTGGCTTCTCGACAAGGCTTGTCAGCAATGATGTGGCTAACTGATGCAAATTGTGGTGTGGGATTCATGGTATGGCTGCCTCTGCGTATGGATTGGTATGAGGTTGATGGTATGCTCATCAGATGTTGTAACCTTAGTGTAAGATTAACTGTGCTATCAACACCCAGATTTGGCCTGCTGGGCATGCTTTCTCATTCATACAGATAGTCTCATTTCATATTCATTTTTCACAAGCACTGACTCAGGCTGTAAGGCAAAGCAGAATTAGGTGATATTTCTACAGCTTTAAAATGCTCAAACTGATTAAACTAGATGCCTCACTATGCATACAGTTATAAGTGTGGTGTCTTTTCTCCAGCAATCCTGATATGGGAACATGAAAAATTGTGGGATGGATAGTAAGTTTTGAAATTTTTAATTATGATCTTTCAAAAATATTTTTTGCATTTTAATCTTGACTTGAAAATAAAGATTAGCAAAACGGTTGAAAAACAGGAAATTAAGTGAAATATATTTTTAGGGGACAGGTAGATATAAAAATGAAATTTTATAGAATTTCTCTCTGTGGCAAAATCCTGGTGAATTTCTGTTTTGATATGACATTATCTTAATATTTTTCTAGCATTGCAACCAAATCTACGGCTCCAGTAATTACCCTTTTCCTGAGCACTCATTAAGCAATATGTATGACAGAAATATGGACCTTTTAGAGTCTGTAAGTCTTCTGGCTTTGCAAGAAGAGCTTGCAAAAAATAGCATCCTTTGAGGGAATAATTGGAAATGCTTAGAGTTTAAGTTTCTTTTCTGCAGACTCACAGTCTAGTATCAAGCTCAGCAATGTTGCAGCCGTCATAATGCTTGACAGAGAAACCAGTAGCAGATAAAAATCTGATATAAAGAGATTCTGATATGAAAATCTGATGGACAAAGTTGATATGCCCTGTTTTGGGGGGAGGAGAACAGGACAAGACGGATGGGGGGAGAGAGATTCTTCTGAGAGTCTTGTTTTGTTTTCCAATGTGCAGTCAAGAGTAATTTGAACCATTCAAATGATGCATGTGTGACTGATTTAAAGATTAACCATGTGAATTTGGAGACCTAAATGACTCTTTATAATGAGAAAAAATAATCTTGTGTGGAATACAAAATGAAGCACAAACTGCTGCAGGAAACCAATTTAACCTTCAGGGAGCCGGAGGAGCTGGGGAAACAATGGTCCGGGCTCTCTACAAGCCACTAACAAGTAGGTGACCTTGCCTGAGGTAGCATGATTTCAGACAGAAATATCCAAATACAAGGAAATGACAAGAGCAAAAGTGAGAGTTCTAGCGAGGAAAAACTGTGGTTACTTCATGTACAAGGACTAGAAAAAGTAGTAGAAGAGGGAGGTATCTTTTCCTTTGCATACACACCAAATGTTACACACGCATGTTCTATTTCTGTGTACAGCGTACACAAAAAGACCATGAAATTCTCCCCAAACACACATTTCTAGAGAGAAGGAACGATGAGTCCTCTGTGGCAGTGGAGGCGAGCTCATGATGACTGAGCTGAGGCCATGCCATCAGGCACACCACAGCTTGCAAGGCCTGGACCCCCGGGGTGCAGCTGCTCTGAATTCAGAGCCAGCCATTGGGTCCCTTATCCTGTGTCTGCATCAGCAAGGAGTGCAGAGCTCTGGGAGCAGATACAGAGGGGGAAGCAGCTAGTGCTAAGACCCCATGTCCACATTATACATATTTTGGCAGTTTTACTCCAGACCAGCTCCAGCTTGGCCCCAGGGACTGAAGGCCCCATAGTGGCCGGAGGGCATTAGGTGCAGTCCTGGAGTTCATCCTTCAGCTTAGTTTTACCTGAGGGGAACCCATTTTGGGTGCTTTGACACTGCTCTGTTTTTTCAACCTAAACAAAGCAAGTGGGGACAGCTGGGAATTTTTTTTTTTCAAAAACACAGCATTATAAAACATAGCTAACAGTGTTACAACATTTGCACCCATGCATCCTGGCAGCTGTCCCCTGACACCTGAACAGGAGCTCCAGAAAAAGCATCCACTAGAGCAGCACAGAGAGCTTTCAGGACATGGTCCTTTGGGAGGAGATATCCTCTGTTGCAGAAAGACCATGGACAGAACAGCAGGACTACCTCATTTGCTGGGATGGCAAAGGACACAGGCTGCTGTTTTCTGTGGACACAGCCTGTGTGGCAAACTCAATTCGGTTGCAAACCTGCCCAAGCATAGCAAGAGCAGGGCTGCTCCAGGACAAGGAACGAGCGAGGAGCTGAGGGTCACCCCAGTGCTAGCTGTGCCCTCCCTGATGGGCACCATCCCACAGCATCTGAACCCATGGGCAGAGCTCAGTGCTGGTCACAGGGTCCATCCACAGTCCCAGATGCAGCAAAGTGACAAACCAGGTCCAGAGTCTGATATTTCAAGTGAGGTTAACAACTTTTGCCTCTCCCCTGAAATGCTGTAACCTTAATTAATGTTTCCTTAATGCTTTGGAAAAAAGCTCTTAGGTAAAAGATGCTGCGCAAGCACAAACTAATAGCATTCCCAAAGAGAGAGCCTAAAAGTTAGCTGAACTCATTCTAAGAAGTTGAAGATTTCTTTGCAACTATTCCAAATAAGTTAGCTAATTTTCCCTTCCATCAAAACAATATAACGTCAGAGGGATGGCATTTTTTAGCTGTTATAGACTAGCCAAGGTCACATTCCACTGAAAGGCAATTGTCTTCCAATGTATACCATTCCTTGGGATAGATAAATAATGAGTTAATGTTTACAGGGAATACTGTTAACAGAATATAGTCTAAAAATATCTCATTTTTTAATTGATTTCACTTCATTTGAAAAAAAAAGAAGAGAAAACAGTAAATTTCAGGTATAGGAACATATAAATCAGGAATCATTATCAATATAGTTATGGTAACATCATTAGCATTTTCTTTCAACATCAAGGTGATTTTCCTTTAAAGGAAACAGCCATAAAAGCATTATTTCACATTTAGAAAAGTAACAAAAGATACCCTACTCCTTTAAAGTGCACGGGAGTGTGTGATCTTCTAAAATCAGTGCAAGACTTCTTACTTTGTTGCGACTAATGTCACAACCTAAGGCTTTCATTAGTAACAGATGTTGCTTTCATCTTTGAACTACATAGCACCAGTACAAAACAAGGATTGACAAAGGTTGCAGACTTCCCATAGGAATACATGTACACCCCACATAGCCTTTCCCTTCTGTGTGGCTGATCATTAGACCTCACTGCAGTATTGATCTTCTACATGCTGACCCGGTAAAGCCTACAGGTTGGTCACCAGGGATGAATTTAGTCCATGATCTGTTCCAAAGATGGTCAATTCCATACATAACACTATACCTGTATTTTGCAGAACTTAGTCTTCTAAGTGCACTCTAAATAACATATTGTGCCTTCCAATTAGCAGGGTTTACAAGACAAAACCTAGCATTTCACTCAAATATCTGCACCTTTTAACAGAATATAGTCTAAAAATATCTCATTTTTTAATTGATTTCACTTCATTTGAAAAAAAAAGAAGAGAAAACAGTAAATTTCAGGTATAGGAACATATAAATCAGGAATCATTATCAATATAGTTATGGTAACATCATTAGCATTTTCTTTCAACATCAAGGTGATTTTCCTTTAAAGGAAACAGCCATAAAAGCATTATTTCACATTTAGAAAAGTAACAAAAGATACCCTACTCCTTTAAAGTGCACGGGAGTGTGTGATCTTCTAAAATCAGTGCAAGACTTCTTACTTTGTTGCGACTAATGTCACAACCTAAGGCTTTCATTAGTAACAGATGTTGCTTTCATCTTTGAACTACATAGCACCAGTACAAAACAAGGATTGACAAAGGTTGCAGACTTCCCATAGGAATNTTTGCACTTATCCTTACAATGGAATATTAATTGCTTTTCATGTTCCTGTCTTTTTAAAATTAGAGAGAAAGCTCCCTTCTTCAGAAGAAAAGGGTATCGTTTTTCAGGCTGGTTGGTCAGATTATTCAAACAGTGCTCACAGCATGACTCAGGCCTTGCACTTACCCAGAAACTACTGTTTGGGACTGCGTTGAGAAAGCACATTGCAACCCTTGCACTAACCATCACTCCTGGTATGCGCCCAGCAGTTAGTCTTTCCATGGAATCACTCCAGGAGGAAATATTTTCTGTATCATCAGCCATGTTCCCTTTGCTGGGAGCAAACCAAGCCCAACAGTCCAACCTTTGAGTCATTTACTGTTTTGCTTTGATCCAAGACTGATATCTATATCTGTTAATGGACAAGACAGAGAATTTCACCTACATATTTTACCCTATCTTCCCCAAGCCTGAGAGTTAAATGAAGCAGTCCACTTTGTTAAACTTTGCTGTGGAAGGCAACTTTGTAATATAAGCTGAAGAAATCTAAAGTGAAATCCATAAATTTAAAAATTCTCCTTTGAATTTCTTTTCCTCTCTTTTCCTTTTCACATATTTATTCACATTTTAGTTTATTCCTTTTTCCCCATCTCTCAGTGGCTTCTCTTTGCTGCCTTTGTTTTTTCTCATGAATTCAATTTTCTTTATGTGTGTCCTTGTTTTTCCCCCATTACCCTCCTTCTTGCTGATTAGCGGCAGTTAGCATGAGTCCTGGTGCACGGTATGAAACTGGTCCCTCCCTGCTCGTGAGTGCTGGTTTGCTGTTGAGTTGTGCCTGAAAGCCCTTCATGCATGATGACTAAACCACTATTTTCTCCTGTCTTCCAATCACTTCCTTTTTGCCCTTGGGTTTAATTTTTTCCTTCTTGCCAGCTGTCTCTTTTTTTCTCCTTTTTTAAAAAAAATCAGTTATACAATTCCCTCTCCACACATTTGGGAAGACTGCTTTAATTTGCTCATTTTCATTTAAAATAATTTGCACATCTGATGCAATGTGGTCTGGGCTGCAACACGTTGGGCTGCGTTAAAATGAACAATGTCAAGGGTAGGAGTGGGTTTCCAGAATTGGAGGGAGTGATCCAGCGGCCTCCTGAGCGCTCATGCTTCATCACGTCACAGCATCTTTGCTCACACAGAGCCTCGCCTTCTGCAGCGCCGGCTCCCCCAGTGCTCCCTTCTCCTGAGCTAGTCCCATTACACCCACTCACCACACAAAGCATCGAGGAGGGGCTGAGGCACAACCTTGCCCCTGTATGTGTGTGTGTCCCTGCAGAGGACAGCTTGTCACACGGAGAATAGAGACTGCTGCGCTGCAGGGGAGCAGGAGGGGACTGCTCACTTGGGAGGACAGTGCGGAAGAGGACGGAGGGACTGACCGTGCCTGTGTTTGAGATGTCCCCCTCCTTTCGAAGAAGGTGGTGGAAAAAGCACAAAACAAACAAATGTAGGAAAACATCCAGTACCTTTTCATCTCAGACTTCCTCGGGCACAGGAGAAAAAATGGATTAATGACAGAAAGACTTTTAGACTAATCCAAGGCAAAAATTATCGTCCTTTCAAATGTGATTACTAGGAAAGTGATTTGGAAGCCAGTGGGACAGAGCAGTGTGGAGTAAGCTGTCTGTCTCTCTGATACATATCACAGAAACCTTCACACTGACTGATTAAAATGAATACATAGGTGACATTAGCAGAGACAAAAAGTTACACAAGCACCACATTGCCTTCAACGGTTCCCTTCATTCTTGAAAATTTTCTCAGAAAAAAAGGCATTATTTTGTCTTATCCAGAGAGCAGAGCTGGTAAAGGTTTCTCTGGAAGTCAAAAGCATTTCACCCTCCAGACGCTGGGCCAGGTTCAGCCCTGGTGCAAGCAGAGCTGGCTCTGCCAAGCCCAGCAGAGAGGCTGCAGCGGGAAGCCACCTCGCAGTGCTAGGGGTGGGCAGCTAGAGCTTTTAATTTATTAAGGACTGCCCTTTGTTTATTTACTTGCATGCATGCTTGAACCATGTGCCTCAACTCCCTCAGAGGCATGGCCTCTAGCATGGGGGCTGCTTTTTCCTGGTACTTTTGCAGAAGTAGCCCATCCTGAGGAGGAGTGGGGGAGCAATGCCACACACCACTTTCCTCCTGACACCCAGCCCATCCCACCCTGCACACCTCCACTCATCCGCTGCAGGGAGGGGAGCAGGCTCTGCCTTTCTGCCAGAAAACTGCACTGTGGGCCAGTGCCTATCAGATATCAGCCAGCCATAATGTTTAGATGCAATGCATTGTGCTAGAGAAGTAGAGCCCTTTATAAACATTTTCAAAAGCTTGTGCTTGCTGTGCGATATGGCACCAGCAACAGCAGAACACAACATTAATTGTGCGGGTTTCTCCAGCTGCTAAAGCAATTTGTTAGAGAAACTTATATAAATAGAAAGTGGTCTTTTCAAGTGCAACAAATATGTTTAACCACTTGTAAATGGCCATCAGTCTTTGTTTTTTAGCTTTGTACTAGTCAATGCCCACAGGCCTTGTTCCACATTTATTCAGCCTTTGTTCCCAGCACATATGAACTAGAAGTCAATGGGAATTTTATTAGAATAAAAAGAAAGTTTAAAAAAAGAGTAACTTGGCTCTCACAGGATCCCAGTAAGTCTGTGAAACTGGGCAACAACATCCAAGCAGTTGAGACAGCTAAGTGTATTAGTAAGATCAATCAGAGTAACATATGGGATGTGTTAGTTTGATAAGGACTGAGACTTCACAAATGCAGAAATTATTAATTACCCCAAAGTAGGAGAAGCAAGAAGATTCCTTGACTTACAAGTATGGAAGCTGATGTGTGCTTTGGGAACACATGGTACTTGAGTGTTTGGCTTGTTTTGCAAGTTACTGGGTATGTCAAGTTCCTCTGATTCTCTGCTGAATAAGCCTGTCTTTCTGTTCAAAATACAAGAGAGCCTGCAAAGACTTTTTGATCAGAGCACAAACACTCTCAAGGCAATTTGTTTCCAGGTGAGCTTGCAATTCTCTTTTCCAGTTTGTATCTGTCTTTCTCCCTTGTCTAAAACAAAAGAAAATCAGAAAGCAAGCATTATTAACACAACATCTGAGAAATATCACAAAAAACTGCTGGGGAGCACTCACCTGGTTGTAAGAGTATTAGGGAGTAAAGCATAGCAATATTGCATGTACTGACCATTATATGCTTAAATACATCATCCCTCTCATATCTGCGACTTAAAACAACAATATTCATCCCCTAGCCTTGAGGCAGAAATTCTTAAAGCCCCTGTGCAAGAGTACATGATGACACACATGACTGGAGGTTCCCTTAGAAACAAAATTCATCAATGATCTGGATGAGGGGATTGAGTGCACCCTCAGCAAGTTTGCAGATGACACCAAGCTGGGTGGGAGTGTCGATCTGCTCGAGGGAAGGAAGGCCCTGCAGAGGGATCTGGATAGGCTGGATCGATGGGCCGAGGCCAACTGTATGAGGTTCAACAAGGCCAAGTGCCGGGTCCTGCACTTTGGTCACAACAACCCCATGCAACGCTACAGGCTTGGGGAAGAGTGGCTGGAGAGCTGCCCGGCAGAAAAGGACCTGGGGGTGCTGGTCGACAGCCGGCTGAACATGAGCCGGCAGTGTGCCCAGGTGGCCAAGAAGGCCAACGGCATCCTGGGTTGTATCAGGAATAGTGTGACCAGCAGGAGTAGGGAAGTGATCGTGCCCCTGTACTCGGCACTGGTGAGGCCGCACCTCGAGTACTGTGTTCAGTTTTGGGCCCCTCAGTACAAGAAGGACACTGAGGTGCTGGAGCGTGTCCAGAGAAGGGCAACGAGGCTGGTGAAGGGACTAGAAAACAAGTCTTATGAGGAGCGGCTGAGAGAACTGGGGTTGTTTAGTTTGGAGAAGAGGAGGCTGAGGGGAGACCTTATCGCTCTCTACAACTACCTGAAGGGAGGTTGTAGGGAAGCGGGTGCTGGACTCTTCTCCCAAGAAACTAGCGATAGGACGAGAGGAAATGGCCTCAAGTTGCGTCAGGGGAGGTTTAGATTGGACATCAGGAAGAATTTCTTTACTGAAAGAGTGGTTAGGCATTGGAACAGGCTGCCCAGAGAGGTGGTGGAGTCGTCAACCCTGGAGGCGTTCAAAAAAGGTGTAGACGTGGCACTCCAGGGCCTAGTTTAGGAGTCATGGTGGTGTTAGTTGATGGTTGGACTTGATGATCTTAGAGGTCTTTTCCAACCTTAATGATTCTATGATTCTATGATTCTAAAAGCAAACTGTTTTTTTCTCTCTGCTGGACCAACCCTACCCTTAACATGCCCGTGAACAGTGTTAGCAGTGGATAGTGCAATTTTGTCATTCATGTGTTTGCTTGGGGGTGATTTTGTAAATGTTTTTAAATGGTGCTTTCAGAGTAAGGGAAAATTAATTAGAACTTTTCTAGCTCTAATTAAAGAGACCAGGAATTTGTTGGAGTTTTTTGGTTGGTCCTAGTGATATTTCCAATGTCATGTTAGAGAGAAACCATGAATTATGCTTTGCTTCCCTTGGTTTTTGGGTTTGTTTTTTTCCATCAAGTTAAGTCGTCTCTTACTAGATGCCACAGTATATGAGCCTGAGTTTTCCCCTTTTGACTTAAGTTTCAATGTTTTACTTTAAAACCTCATCAGGTGCAGAAAACCAAATGATGTAAAGCAGAAACTAGAAATACTAGAAAGCTCTGAGAAACATGAAGACTGCGGTTTTAGACAGGGGATGAACTAACCAGCTCAGATAGAATAACGCCCAGCATCAGCCTGCTGCCATCTGTAATGTGAGCCATTGGAGTAAAATTTAAACTAAGCCCGCTGAGTGGACAGACACTTATCCTGTGGTTGAGTGAGATATCTAGGTCGTTACCGGCACTCTCAAACTTGCCTTTTTTCTTTCTCTGACAAATGATATTCCTTGCTTGTGGTCTTTTATTGCAAGCCTCCCTACTCTCTGTTCTCTGAAGTCTCTTGTGGAGGTCCCAGCCTAGATATGATGTCAGCCTTGCTACTCAGGGAAAAGCAAAGGCATATTTTAAAAAAAGAAACTAATGAAAAAAAGGTCTTAACAGCTGAAAAACACTGTCGTCTTGCTATTTTTCTTACTGTGTCATTAGAAGTCCCATCTCTGCCCATCTTATCCTATAAATTTGAGAGTTCGCTTCCACTTATAAAGGACGTAATATATTTATAATTCCTCAAAAAGCAGGTAAGCAATGGATGTTCTGCAACTCTTTGGGAGTTAGCGATCATCTTCTGAGCTGTTTTATGAGTGCTTATCATGAGTGAAGAGATTGCTAGGTATACTGTAACTTGAAGCTTTTTGGCATACATGTTTAAAGGTGCAAATAATATGAACAGCACCAAGGCATAATTACCACCTGACATGGCACACCATGTCCTTTGGACTGAATTCCATCAATTCCAGGCTCATTCAAATGAGTGTGAATGGAGAAAAGGCTTCAGGCTCAATTTTTCCTCATGGCATCCCTATCCTTTTATAGTAATTTCGAAGAACATGCTGTAAATTATTACCAGTCTTTCTACTTTGTGGCTCATACCTGACTAGCCTTAGATATAGGTATTTATTGTTTCTGCCTACAATATATGGTGCATGTGGCTAATCAGGACCCTAGTGTGTTATTGATTTTGCCTGAAGATCCTTGTCTTTGGACATGGTAGTTGCAGTTGATATACTACAGAGAAATGGAGCCAATCTCAGCCTCTGCATTCAAGCAGCATAACTTCAGGGGAATGTGGATCTAGGACAGGCATACTTCTATTAGTATTGTTAAATGAATTGGTAACCTTTTTTTCAAAAAGATAAAAGCTTTTACACTCATTTAATGTTACTGTTTAATTAAAAAAGTAATCTATACCAGTGTGAAATAGGTTTATGTCATGAAAGCTCTCATCAGTTTAAAGTTGAAGGGCTGATACGTGTCCTGTCTCGCCTTGACAGTTATTGCATAGCATAATCCAGTGCCGCCAATCAGATCTGAA
Organism: Fregata magnificens; assembly: GCA_013389945.1. Classification (NCBI taxonomy): domain Eukaryota; kingdom Metazoa; phylum Chordata; class Aves; order Suliformes; family Fregatidae; genus Fregata; species Fregata magnificens. The sequence goes on from WAAD01002382.1 coordinate 12,029, forward strand.
CAAAGGAAACAGCAGTTGTCTGACTGTGAATCACTTCTCACCTCAATTAATATAAATATTGAGTTTGCACAAGTAGACTTGACAATTTGAGACATGCCCAAATTTTCTGTGTAACTAGCACTTAATGACTGATACCCGATACTTGGACCTGGCACTGAGGGTGAAGTCAACAGTTTAGCACTTTGTTTTGTGAAAGTGACTGGAGACTCACCAGAAGGATTTGGTGGTTTTTGTAGAAGTTTTGGAAATAACACATATCTGTAGATGGAAAGGCTTCATTGGTTTTAATAGCTCACAGATGTGTTCCTTACATTTCTGAAGTGAATTCTCTTTCCTTCGACTCCATCTCATTCACGTTCCCCTCCTGCAAATACTCTAATTAATTAATCAACTCTAGGAAATGTTCCCTAGAACAAAGGATGCTTAAGCTAGATCTACAGAGTACGTGAGCAAAGCCAAATCTGACTACACAATCATGTGTGTTTGTAGCAGCAGGGTCTGATTCTAAAAGTTATATTTATCCAGTAAAGAGAAGAAACTTATTACATTAATAGTACATCCAACAAAATATCTCATTTCATTTAACATGCTTGCAAATAATCTACAGTTCAAGAACTAGTCAATTCAGCTGAGAAACCAAGGACCAGGTTAAAAAAAATCATCCTGACAAAACCCATTCCAAAGTATTTGCCCAACTCTCACTCTAGATAATTAGTTCAAATCTGGCAAAGGCTGATCCTAGATATTGAAAGGCACAGTTGTCTAATAGCATCTTACTAGACTTTCTAAAATGCTGTGGTGGTCTCATTTCATTTCCTAGACAGTGGACAAGTGTCAGCAGGAAAATTACTCCCAGCATTAGCACTAGTTAGGAACCTCACCTTCTGTCCAGGGTCTTAATCAGCAAAGACACTGAAGTGCCTTGTGATCCTTATTAAAGGGGTTCTTCTGGGCTAGGATTTGTTGACAAGGACATGAAAGAAAGCTTTTAGTTTGGATATCTGAATCTACAAGAGAAATACAGCTTCTGAGTAAAACAGACTGATTAGCACTGTTAAATTTTCCTGAAAGGAAATACATACATAGCTTCAGTGTCTTTAGTTTAAAGTTCACCTCTCAAATCAGTGCTGAGAAATTTGAGTAGTCTGATTTCCAGCAATCCCAAGTACCCTCAGTTCTTGCTCCCTTCGCAGGAGCAAAGAATAGCCAGCAAGTCTGGAAACTGGACCACTTAATTACGAGTATAAACAAATGTTTATATTTGTGTTCAAATTGGTTCTGATACATAATACTAGGGGGAAACACTAATTCACACTGTTGTCTGTAACCAAAATGAATGGATATTTATGTGTGAGACAGAGAGAGAAAGAGAGAAAGAGACCATTTATGTGGTAGGCAACATTACACTAAAGAATTACCTATATTGGATTTTTTGGTTTTGCATTTCATTTCGTGGTCATGGCACATGCAGGTGTAAGTGCCTTCTTGATATGGTAATATGTCACACATCAGCCTATTTTGCCTATGCATTTTTGTGGTCATGGCTTTATGCACATATGCTTATCGAATGTTGGTGGTCAGGTATGAACTCCAAGAATCTTTAGAGAAAAGGAAAAGCAGTCTTGCCATAACAGAAGAGTTGCACAAGTTTTGTTCAGCTTATTGATCAGAAGGCCATGTGGTAACCTGACCTTCTCTAAGTCTATAAATACAAATAACATCTGCTGCCAGAAGCAACCTTAATGAGGTTGAGTAGAGGCCAGATAAAGCTGGATATATAGGAATAAAATGTAGATTTCTGACAATGAAGTTAATTAGCCTTTGGAGCAGCACAGAAAGCAATGTAGTGGAATCTTTTTTGCTAGAGAAAGAAACAAAGGCTTTTTAGAGATAGATTGGACATCTTTCTAATTTATGGGTTTAATCAGTCAGAAATTATGGGGCTCAATGAGACACCCAAGGAGGGACATTCTGTAACCTGTGCTATGTATGAGGTCCAAGTAAAGGGTCAGAACATGCCATCCAGAGTATTGTGGACTTGTGAGATTTTACCATGATTCTCACAGTACTGAATGTTTTACATGAAAAGCCAAGGCCTGGAGGTAAACACCTATGTTACAGTCTCAACTTACTTTATTTCTTTTCTTGTTAAATGTCTGTTTCTTGCCTACACTCTTAGAACCACCAAATTCTAGAAATGGGAACTGGAAGAAATGTTGGCAGATTATTCCCACAGGGCAGGGGAGCAGGACTGTGCACAGCCTGCATGATGCATGCCAGATGTTTGCCTGATCTGTTCTTAAAAACTTCCTGTAAAGGAGATCTCCATGTTTCTGAAAAGCCTGTTCCAATGCTATGCTGTATTTGTAATTAGACTATTTTTCCTAAGATTTAATCTAAATTTAATCTAAATTTAAGTGGTGAATTAGCCAATTACTTCATGTCCTACCCTTTGTGGAGAAGGGAAAAATTGATTTCTGCCTTCTAAGCAACCCCAGTTCTCTTAACCTTTCTCAGAGGTTCATGTTTTCTAAATCTCTTGTTGCAGCTCTCTAGACACTTTCCAGTTTGTCTACAGTTATCTTAAAATGCAGCACCCAAAACTGGACACACTACTTCAGCTGAGGCTGCACCAGTGCCAAGTAGAGCAGAATAATTACCTCTCTTGTCTTTTACCCAGCATTCCTGCTAATACACCTCAGAGTGACATTTGTCTTTTCTGCAAGAGCATCACATTGTTGTGAAGAGAGGCTTGAAAATGTGACCCAAGTGCTGGCTGAAGTTTCAGAATCCAAAAGGCACATAAAAAGAAGC
>WAAD01002383.1:1179-27836 GCA_013389945.1 Fregata magnificens
TATATTTGGGACTAGAAGATCTTGTGCTATGAGATGATGATGATAGTCGTGATGGTAATTAATAATAGGTTATGGAGATGGATGTTTACAAAATAGTGGCATTCCAGTAGTGAGCAAGCCAGTAAGAAAAATGTAAGATCTTTATAAATAAGCAAATTAAAACCAAAGCTTTTGCACAGTTTTTTAAAAAGTAATTTTAACAGTTTGCATGCTTTTTCCAGGAGACAATAAATTAGCATACTAATTGTAAAGCATTGGGTTAATTATCCTTATTAGTTAACAAGGATGTAATTGGACATCTCATTGAAGATTTTTTTTTTTTAATTTCCAATATGATTACATTAGGAAAGCGATGGAGAAAAGTGGTTTTGACATCCAATCCCAAACTCACAAATTATTGCCTGGTATCCAGATCACACTCTATAACTAGTGCTATCACATGCAATATGAGTAGTGTCCAAGAACAAAATAGTGACAAGAATATCTGAATTCCTCTTCTTTAAGGCTGCAAACATTGTTGGTCAGTGTAGAAAAGCTTGCTTTGCTACTGTGTTTGAAAAACCTGCTTGTACAGAAGAGAACCTTGTTTTTGCATATTCATAGAATCATAGAATCATTAAGGTTGGAAAAGACCTCTAAGATCATCAAGTCCAACCATCAACTAACACCACCATGACTCCTAAACTAGCCCCTGGAGTGCCACGTCTACACCTTTTTTGAACGCCTCCAGGGTTGACGACTCCACCACCTCTCTGGGCAGCCTGTTCCAATGCCTAACCACTCTTTCGGTAAAGAAATTCTTCCTGATGTCCAATCTAAACCTCCCCTGATGCAACTTGAGGCCATTCCCTCTCGTCCTATTGCTAGTTTCTTGGGAGAACACTCCTTTCAAGAGTGTAGAGGACTTTTATCAGCAGCTTTTTATGGAAGTGACCATAATCACCTCTCACCTTCCTGTTATTTGTTGAGTAAGTATCAGCCTCCCTTTCCCTCAGATGCTGTATATGATTGATTGACATACCTGCTTTGATTCAGAGCAGTTGTTCTCAGCCACTCTACAGCTGTGAAGTTTCACGCTGCTTTTTTTTAGATGTGAAGAACACCTTAGGTGCCCAAAATCAAACATCTTCACTTTTTTATGATTATATGAGTTAGTCTAATGAAAGATATTACCTCTCCAGACCTTGCTTGGCTTCAGATAACAAATAACATTCTAGATTCTTTCTCTGACACTTTTGTCAGATGTTTCCAGATATTTTACACTGCTAATACTCTGTCTAGTTTTTCTTTATGCTTATATAAACTCCAAGTTGACTTGGAAATTAGGAAAGAACTAATGACAGCTGCCTTTTCCTTATACGGAAGTTTTCTTAGCAACCTACACTAGGTGTTTTTGTGGGTCTCGGGTAGGGGCTTGAATATCTCACACTCTACAATGTTGTTTTTCTCTGAAGGCAGTGATTACCATCGCTTTTATTGACAGAAGACCATGACAGAGAATGATGATATGCCAATCAATCAAAGCCTAAGACAGGCTGCCTTCTGATTCCCTTACCATGACACCAGGTCATGAACCATCTTTCCTTGCTAATATAGCCAGGTCAGGATTTGCTGAAAGTACCAAATTCCAGTTGTTTCCAGTTGAACAGTCTCATTCCAAGAGTTGTAACCATTTGGATTAGTCATTCATCATACCACTACATTGGAAATATTTGAAATGAGCTGAGGAACAACTGCTGCAGAGAATAATGTTATATTAGAAGTGCCATATCAAGTGAAACTTCAAGTGTTGACCAAAATACAGATAAGGCTGGAAACAGCCTTTACTCATCTATGAAATCAGTGATAGAAGGGCTGAACTGAGATTTCAAGGCGACTGGGAACCACGATGGCTATCCAGCCTTAACCACTCACAAAGACACAGTGCCGAATTTGGACAATTGAAGAAAATTATTCTGGAAAAAATAAGTCAAACTCCAGTAGTCCAAAGAATAATTTAAATCTCTTGGAAAAGATAAGTTCTTTCCTGATTACAGCTGGAATAGATGATAGACCTGGTCACAATTCCTTGGAAATTCTTGCAGACCTTTCTTTATTGAGAAATTGTATTGAAAAATCTGTTGAGAAAATTACAACCCTGGAAATGTGCAAAAACATTCCCTATTTTGTGTTTCCCTTGCACCACTTCCAGCTTTATATGTTTTATCATTGTTATCAGGGTAGATGTAATTGCCTCCTTTGTGGAAAAAGCCTACATTATAGATGAGGTCCCTCAGTGCACCTCCTTTCCAGCCACTCCCTTTGTTTTCCCCTAGAATCTGACATTGCACTGAGTGACCTTCCAAGTCTCCTTGAAGGCAGAAGGAAGGTTGAAGCTGCTGGTTCCAGACAAAGGGCTGCTGTATTTTTTAGGCTGACAGGGTTAAAGCTTTGTATCCTGAAGTAGTGCAGGGGTAGAGAGGGTTACCTTTTGTGAGAAGGTGGTGTCATCCTTCCAAAGTTACAAAATCAGACTCCTTGTTTTTTGGTCTCTATCCTCACTTCTGAACGGAGAATGGACCAGTCAGTCTTTGTCTACAGCCCTTTCACAAGAGTGCTGCTGTGAGGCACAGGAGCTATGAGCTTGAGCTGTGGCAGTGAATTGCTTGCTGCTGCTACCTGTGTGGCTAGTAGGCTGCTAGGGAAAGGTGAGGTAGTGTGAAGGGATGTGTAAATTCAGGAAGGGTTTTCAGGCTGTAATTCTCTCTCACAGGCTCAGAAAGAAAGAAAGAAAAAAAATAACTTCTCTCCTGGGCATTTCTTACTAGAACACAGAAAGTTGACATTGGCAGTCCCTTTGGTGCTTGGCTTTCCCCTTCTGCTGTACATGAAATGCTGGTGATTCCCTTGGATTTTTGTGTCCTGTATGTTGTAACATTCAGCATACCTTGTGACTTTGGATCCACAGACACTCATGAAATCTGTAACAGTGCAGGATAATCTATACGGGCTTTTATAAAACCCAAAGCATTGAATAAACCTTCTTCCAAGAATAAGACAGTCAGAAGGATGCCTGGTCTTTTAAAGTGTAGGAACAGCTAGAAAAAAAAGCCAATTTACTCCTGTGAAAATCCTTAGTCATTACTAGTAACATTTACTAGTCTGGAAAGCAATAGTTTCATTGTGGCCAGCTAATATTCCTTTTTTGTTACCTAAGAAACTGATGATTCAATATGCTCTACTGCATCTCTTTTCAATCTTCTCTGTGTACACTGTATTTTCAGTCTAAATTAGGAGAAGGTTGTGTTTTCCATTGCAGAACTGAAGATTATATACATTCCATCATTCCATCTCTAATTAGCCACGTTTTTAATACATTGTCAGAAAGATAAAGCAAAAAGGCATGACATTATTCTAATCCCTTAGAGTATTTTCTCATGTTGACATGAGTCTCTTGTGCATTTTTTTAGTCACCAAACAGCTGATGTTGAAAGGGCTTTTTTGCAGGACATCTGTACTATCATCTGTATTGGCTGAAAAATCCATAAGGGGTTGCTAGGTAGTTCAGCCTTGCCTGTACGGTATCACAGTGATTCTGTGGTGTCTGTGAATAGCTGAACTGTAGTTTTTATTAAAAAGAACTGAGTCATTTGCACTCAATTTCTATGATGTTAGCCAACCTTCATTTTTTTTTCCTCATAACATCTCTGGACATCTTATTTCACTGTATTCATTTTTCACTTTAATGTACCTAACTCAAATTATATTAGGACCAGGGATCTGAAACTAGTTCATCTTGGTTATTTAGGCCGCACCATTTAATTTCATAGACCGAAAGGAAATGATATAAGGCTGTATTTGTTCTCTCATTGGATAAGTGTGTGAGCACTTATCAAATAAACAGTTACAGAAGCAAATTTAGATGCATGAAATTGAAATTTGTTTTGCCATGAACATAAACTGTGTACAGAAATTAACTCCAGGTGGGTGAAGAAAAGCGTAGCTGGAGGAGATTCTGCATCCTATGAGTCTGCATCCTACTGGTGTTTTATGCAATATCCTCTTAGCTTGACTGTCTATTCTCTTGGTTTCACTTCCACCCCCATCTGGAGTCTTCCCTGCTGCATCTTAAGCTCATTAATTCATATGCTTCACTCATTAAGTAATTACTAGAGTTGTGCAAAACCCCCACTTTTTCTGGTTTAGCTGCAGAACAAAAATCGAAGCAGAGTAACATAAATGAATGAGGGGGAGGAGAAGCAGTTTAGACTGAACCAAATACTGGTTTCCTCCCTTGTTGCAAAGAAGAGAACTCAAAAATTACGTTTTGCTTAAATCATTCCAAGTGAAATGAAACAGTTTGATCAATGGGGCTTACTTGAGACACCTGCAGGAAAAAAAACCCCAAAAGAACAGATATGAAGTGGAATTTTCACAAGACTGAGATGGTGGTGGTGGTGCATAATAGCTTTTGGAGTGCAGAGTGGCTAGGGTATCCAGGTGGTGAGGCACCTACGCCCATCTCAGCATGAAGAGTCTGATGAGGAGTGTTACCTATTCAGAGGCTGTGGAGCATTTGGGGCTAACAGGGATGCTTCTTGAAAAATATTTATATTTCAGTAGGCTGGACAGTGAAAGCCTCATATGATAATGAGCAATATGGTGAGAACAGGCACCATATCATGATTCTGAATGTATCTAATGTCAGATTATATCAGAGTTATTATTACTGTGATACCCAGTGTATTATTTTTTGCATCATTTTGCATCACTATATTATGTGTACAGGAAGAAATGCTGAAGTAGAGGAGCCCTAGCCAAGAGCTTCAGTCTTCGGTAACTTCAGCTATGGCCTTCTGACCCCCCCAGTGATCTGACAGCCAGACAGGACCAAACACAGTGCTGCAAAAAGCAGGGAGAGAAAGGGTGGAAGGAAACTGTAGGATGCTTGGATTATTATAACTCAAGGTCACACAGCTTGTTTTAAACAATTGACACATATTGAAGGCAGCTACCTGAGACATCACAAGACAGGGGTAAGTGGATAGGTTTTGGGTTTTTTTGGTTACACAAAATAACAGAGTCTTTCTGATACTTTCTTATCTGGTCACCTTTTTAATATCATTGTTCCATATATGAAGTCTAAATCTACTCTATTAACATGAGAGGATTATTTAACAACAGAATTTTAAAAAAATTATCAGTCAAGTGACCTGTTGACATGTCTCACGCAACACTGAACACAACTTACATTGTGTGTATTCTGTTGTGACAAACAAAATTCTCTTTGTTAGAAATCCTCTGAAATGCATGAAAAAAAGCAAAACTGAGAAGTCTTTGAAAATGGCAATAAAGATTAGGAAACAGTGCACTGAGGTAATGGGAAGCACTTAAAAATGGAGTGCAGTGTACTTTGGAAGAGAACAGTCCCTGCCTTTAAAATCCTGGGTCCTAATGAAGGGCTTTAGTGTCACTGTGACTTAGTAGATAGCCTTCTGCCTCTGGGACTGAAAGTTTTTGGCTCAGATCCATTTAGTGCATTACTGGGAAAGTTGTGCACATCCAGAGGTCACGTTTCGGGTGAGATGTGAAACGGAGGTGGCCACAAAATATTTCAACATCTTCCAGTCTCTTATTCCTGTTCTGCTTTCAGATACAGTTCTGTATTGTCCTCTGTTGCTCCTTGCACTACCAAAGTGCGTTCAGAAGCAGAGGTTATTTCTGAAGACAAATAGGATGGTCCCTCTTTCTCTTTGATGCTCCGTGCCTTTGCAGAGGCATAGTTCATAAAAAGTTCACTGTTCTATTTATTTTTGTTCTTCTTTATACTGTGGTCATTAGTATCTCAAGTCCTTCAGCTTCCTTTCTGGGATGGGAAATTCTCCAGAGTAACCCTACCCTAACATTCTTTCCCCCTTATTTTCCATGAACCTCTGTACATCACAGTGTCTGTCAGATCAGGGGTCATGAATAAACCTAGGAATATAACACTGATTAAGGTCCTTTTGTAGCAGTCCTTCAATGTTTTTACTGTATTCTACCACCATAATTCTGAGGATATTCTCATCTGTATGCATTGCTGCAGCAATGAGATCAGTTGTGACAGCGAGTGACATCTAAACTGGGAGTGGGGGAGGTGTGAAGTTCCCCTGTAAGTGTTCCTGGGCACTTCCAGTGAATGTTTTCCTTGGGTGAATTTCTCAATTTCATTCAAGAAATAAGGTTTGTTTTCATGTAGAGAGGGAGCGGAGTGTATCTGAGGGTGCCCTTATCAAGCGTGCCGGGGGATGACCTGGAGCAGCAAGAGCCTGCCCGGCATGCAGCAGGTGGAGTCCAGGTTGCAGAAGGGCAGGGACTGGGCATGAGCCTGGTGTTTGGTCTGTGGAATCATGGCTGGAAGTCCAGCTCTAGCTGCAGCACCCCAGAAAAAACAGGATCTTTAGAGACGGGCAATTTTAGTTGTGTGGAGTCCTTCCACGTAATTATCCAATAGAGAAAACGTGCAAATCCGTGCCAGAAGTTAGCCTGCTGGGACGCACAGTGGGGAAGAGTGTGCTTAACAGGCAAAAACAGCAGCAGGCAGCCAGGAAGGGCTCAGCATGGAGGGAGAGCTGGATGACTTCACAAAAAAACGTGTCCCAGCCTGGAAACAAGAAGTGGGTGTATATGCACAGCTAGTGCCAGGAAAGAAAGTTAGGAAAATTAGAAGAATGGGCTTAAATCTCTGTTGCTGTTTCACTGCTGGGGTGGGCAGGAAAAGGGTAAGGATAGGAAATGGGTTGAAAAGAGGTAGGAACAGAAGCTGTGTGGCCTAGAGCCTCGGATTCAGATTAGATTTAGGAAAGCCAAGTTCTGCTTTTGTGTTTTCTGCTGACCTGGTGCTTGGCTTTTGGATTCATTATATCTTGGTGCCTCTGTTTCTCCTCTTCTCTTGCCTGTCTTGTCTAATTAGACAGTGTCAATGCCAGTGGCAGTCCCTAAGGGCTGTTTATTTGTACACAGCCAAAGACAACAAAAACCCTGTCATGACTGTGGCTTACAGGCAATGCATTAGTATGGATTTGGCTAATAACAACAACAAAAACTATAGAAATATGTTCAAAAAGGGTTTTCCTACATTTTGTACGGAAATTCCCAAAGGCCAGTAATATGACACAGCCTCAGGTCTGACTGCCATAGTGTGAGACTCTACTGGGTCTGGCTGAGGGGGAGCTGGTTTTCCCCCTGGCAGCCTGCTGTGCTCTGTGCCGGTGGCTGGAGGCGGCACCAGTGCCTGGCTGTGGCCGGGCGGTGCCTGCCCAGCCCCGGGGCTGCCTCTCCAACATTCCCCCCCCACCCCCGCTGTGGGCTGGGGCTGGGCGGGATCTGGGGAGGGGGCGGCCGGGACAGCCGGCCCGGGCTGAGCGGGGCTGTTCCGTACCGTGTGACGCCTGCTCAGGGATAAAAGCTGGGAGGCAGGAGGAAGCGGGGGGCATTCCTGGTTTGGGACGTGTGTCTGTGTCCTGGGGAGCAGCCGCGGCACGTGCTGGGCTCTGCTTCCCGGGAGGGGGCTGGGCGTCGCTGTGGTGAGAGGTGGGGAGGGGGGTCCGGGTTGTCCTTTCCCTTCTGTTTCCGCACGTGGTCTTTGTTTTATTAAACTGCCTTTGTCCTGACCCAGGAGGTTTCTTTCCACCTCATTTTCTCCCCCTGCCCTGCTGAGGAGGGGAGTGACAGAGCGGCTTGGTGGCACCTGGTGTCCAGCCGGGGTCAAACCACCACAGAGACATAAAGACTCTGTCTTGGGGTTGGCAGATAAGCTGAAGCCCTGTGTGTTTTCACTTGCTCTCCTGTCCTGATAAGTGGGATTCATCTGAACTGACTTTAGGGTCTAGATGGAGTTGCATGACCAGAGGTATCTAAGTCTGTCTGGAGCTGTTGTACACTGTCATGAAATTCTCCATAATGCTGGTATGTTTGAGCCAGGAGTTACAAGAGACTCACGCCTCTCTGAAATGGCTGTAGGAGGCTCAAGGGGAAATACCACAGCACCTGAAATGGCACTAGACATCTATACTTAGGTAACTGTAGTTGTGCACTGGGGATCTGTATCTGAAGTAATCATCCTGCTCTCCTTTAATAGTGAAGGTCTAATCCAAGAAACTTTATTGACTACCCCAGCAGACGATGAACTGCATCTAAACTCCACTGACTGCATTAACTGGATGTCTATTGACAATAAAAGATCTGTGACGACTAGTTCAGATGTGCATGCCTGCACTGTGGACATCCAGAGTGAGTCAGGCAAATCACAGCTGATACCAGTGCATTTGCTGAAGGATGGGGAGCTAGCTGTGTGGCTTAAGTGAGGAATAAAGATGTGTAGCACCAGCAAAGTCACGTCAAACCAACTGAAAACAGTGGGGTATACCAAAAAATTTTTTTCTTCTTCTCTCATTTGATTTGCTTATTTGCTCTGGCAGCCTATGTTGTAAACTCAAACTATTCAACAGCTGGCTCTTTAAGGATTTCAGTTCGAAGTGTGTGTAGAACAAAGGAGAAACAACGGGGAAAAGGAAATCAATTTTTATGAGATCACATTTAACTTTTGTTACAAACACCAAAGAACAGAAAATTAGTCCAGAATTCTTGTTTCATGGTATGCCAGAAGTCACACGGAAACAAATAGGACATCTAATCTCACCACATGGGAAGAAGTAAGGCAAACTTCTAATTGTCAAAAGATACCTTCAAACTTTTCCCTCCCTTTGAAATACACTTATAGTTACGCATCTTACCTATGAAAGTTTTTGAGTGAGAAAGTTCCCTTGAAAGTCCATATCCTTGATCTCAAATGTGGACTTTGGCAAGCTGTTTGATCAATGATTACAGCATATCAATGGATCAGAGCATTAGAAATTTAAAGGAAGTAATGCTGAAAATGGTTTGGGCCTGATTCTGTACTCATTCCAGCTGGCTTTCACAAGATGCTGAGTTTGATTTCAGTGGTCATCAAAGTGAAAGCTGGTAGTCATCCATGACATAGGGTTAGTACAAGTTTACGATTGTTGACCTGAATCTCCCATACAGTCTGACAGTGTTAGGGGAAAAAATATACAAGAATACAGTAATGGATATTTTTCTTTGCTGGAAGGCCAAGAGCAAATCATCACACATACTTTTTAGTCTCTTATTTGCTAAATAATATTCTGCTGGTCATTTGCATTTCTCTTTCACAATCAAGCATGTTAGGAAGCACAAGTTATGCCAGCAAGAGCTTTCCACTACAATTCTGCCCTCTTTTCTCATTCACGTGTACCTGAAGTGATAAATAAAATCTGACGTTATAATGTGAAAAGCTGTGAAATATACATCAGCCCACTAAGTCCTTTCCTTGCCAGTACAGAACAGAAGGCAGCTTCCCAGCTATTCAGGAGCATTATGCTACCAACACGACTCCTAGTCCTTACAGCGGAGACTGTCATCTGTGCTCACCAAATACAGAATTAAAGTATATATTTCAGGATGGAGAGTGGGATGCTTGTGGCCTGAGGAAAAATGTGTATTGGTATTTAATTCCCATACGTTTTGCCTGGTTAAGCAGATATGGTGGTTTGTTGCAGAGTTCTCTAGACACATACCTCACTAAGCAGAGTGAGAGCTTCCACTGAGAAAGGGCAGGGTCACAGGTTAAAATCAGTTTAATGTGTGTTTTCACAGATACTGCTGGTATCAACAGGCACTCCAGGTTCATGCCAATGCCACTTACCCATCAGAGCAACACAAGGCTCCCCGCCCTAGCAGGGTGCTGGGTGAGATGTGCGAAGATCAATTGGCCAAAAAGCCACCTTTCAGCCTTTGAATCCAGATGTTCTTCAACAGTAAAGCCTCCAGGAAGGGATTCTGTGAAGGAGGGATTTCTTTTTTCCTTTTTTTTTCCCCCAAAAATAATTTGTGCACCTTCCCCCACTCTTGTTTTGCCAGGCTGGCAGGATTACTCCCTTTCATCCTTTTCTAAGCAACCCAGAGAGCCTTCCCTCAAGCCTGCATGTCTGCAGGAGGCCGGTGCTTGGTGGGTGCCTAAAGAGCTCTAGCCTTGCTAGTCCTCTCATCCATCAGTACCACTTCTCCAGTGCTGCATTAATGGAGACAGCTTGCTGGGCGACAGGGACAGGGACATTGGAGCCGGGGCTGCCTATGGTGGTGGGAAGGGCTGGGGGCATGGGGCTTCTGGTTGCCTTACACGAGGTTTGGTGTGAGGAGAGCAATACTAGGACGTGTCTGAGAAGGAAACCTTGGTGTGTCTGCACAGAGAGACAGAAAATGCTGAGACAGAAGATCACACTCCAACATCTGTGACAGAAAGTGAAGACCAGTCAGTCCTAACTGGGAACCGATTTCTTATGGGGGCAGGATATAGAAAGTTTCTTTTTAAAAACACTTTTCAACCTGCATTTGTTTGCATTTAGTTTTGAACCAGATTGTACTTGCAGAGCAGGGTATGTGTTCGAACTCTACTGAAAGCCTGCAGCCAACAAGGGAGATAAAGGCATTCTGTTCCTCACGCCACGCAATAACAGGGAAGGCATTAATAATGCTGCACTGAAAAATGAAGCCTCTGTTTAGACGGCTTTATGCAACAATAACAGGAGCCTGTTCATGAGCTCAGTGTACACTCTATTTACTAGGTACACTATGTACAAATTACATAAACTTGCTCAAGCCCCTGGAATTACAAAATTCACAAGCTTATTAATCAGAGCTTGACAACACAGCAGAGGCCACTTCACCTCACATCCAGTGTCAGAGAGAGAAGATAATTTCGTCATGCAGGCACAAGCCTGTGCTAGAGGACAGCTGGTTTTGAATCCTAGCTTTGTTCAGTCAATTCTGCTTCAATTCTCATGGCAATAATATTACTGATTGACCAATCTGTCTGTGTTAATAATTAAAATTGAAATTGGTGGCGGGCGGGGGGGAAAGCAGGAGTACCTTTTGAAATAGATGAATACTTAACCTAATCTGGAATTAATTCTTGGACTATTTATATGTTTCTGTAATATAAATAATTACACATCATGTACAACACAAGAAAATGGATGACTTACAGCTAGTGCAGAGGCGACATTATCTGTAAAATAAAGTAAGTCTCAGCTTGTCTTCAGAGTTTCTTCTAGGATTTTTAGCATTTTTTTTTTTTCATTTTGTGAAGTTCAAATCATTTGTAAGACCTGTGAGATACACTCCCTGTGTATGATACTGTGAACTTCTTGGTTGTTCATGGAACTGGCTAAGTTGTTCTTTATATGCCAAATGGGACAGCAGGAGTATTTTCAGCAAGAGGTCCTTAGCCAGTAACTATACTAAAACCCAAGTAGTTGGTTAATATTTTATCTGGTGATCTGTGATGGGTTGACCCTGGCTAGATGCCAGGTGCCCACCAAAGCTGCTCTATCACTCCCATCCTCAGCAGGACAGGGTGGGGGAGAAAATATAACGAAAGGCTCGTGGATTGAGATAAAGACAGGGAGAGATCATTCACTAATTACCATCATGGGCAAAACAGACTCGACTTGGGGAAATTAGTTTAATTTATTACCAATCAAATCAGAGTAGGATAATGAGAAATAAAACTAAATCTTGAAATACCTTCCTCCTGCGCCTCCCTTCTTCCTGGGCTCAAGTTCATTCCCGATTTTCTCTACCTCCTCCCCCCGAGCGGCGCAGGAACGGGGTATGGGGGTTGCGGTCAGTTCATCGCACGTTGTCTCTGCTGCTCCTTCCTCCCCAGGAGGAGGACTCCTCACACATAGATTGGCAGGCTGAAAAGCAAATCTATGCGTACAACTGAAACAAAGCAGTCAATCATACAAGCTCCATAAAGCATATTTATGAAGCTGTGGAAATTCTGAAAATAACTGAAATCCTCTTGGAGAGCAACAGTTTGGGGTATCTTGTCTTTCATAAAATTTTGACACATTGACCTCTCCAGAGATCTCAGGCTTGCATGAAAAAGATTTTGTCATTATCCTTAGCTTTAGTTTTAGGCTGTTTTTTTCAGTCACTGTGCTCCAACATTAACCACAGCAATGTGAAGCATGAACATTGCTGCATATTGTGAGCACTGTAACAACAATAGTCATCATTTGCCTGTATCAGAGATTTTAAAGTTGTGATTGTTTTCTGTTTAATGAAACAGCTCAAAAACTTCCCAATGCTACAATTATCTCGTGAAAGCCTGTAATAAAGTTAAATGCATACATTGCTTGGAAAACCCAAGCTTTTGATAGATGTTCACAATTTTTAAAGCATGTTAATTATATGTTTGTTTTCTCTCTCCCTCTCTCAGAGGTGTACCTAGGCAAACCTAGGGTACCAGGTATGCCTGGATATGAAGAAGGGTATGAAAAGACTTGATACATGTTTTAAGAACTGACACATTTTCAAAATCATTTTCTGTAAAATATATGACCTATATAGAATAAGTGATGGAGCAAGGCAGAAAGAAAACTTTACTGGCACAACCTTTATATAACCCTCTAGTGTAATTTGTTTTTATATATTTGTAATGAAAAATGGAATATGAACTGGATTTTATTGCCTTTTTGAACTAGTAGCATATGGAATTTTGTTCAGTCTTACATTCTCTGAAATGCATGATCAAACTCTCTTTTAGATTTCCTTTCTAAAGATCCTTTCAAAAAGGCTCAGTGGTGGAAAACATCTTTCAAAAAATGTTTTTGTGAAGGGAAGATTCTAAAGGGGTTGGAGTCTTTGTGCATGTTAACATATCCTGTTGTTAATATCGAGCATTTTCATGTAAAATGATGATAAGGAAAACATTCTTCATTTCTCGGCATTTTTTTCCTCTTTTCTGTAAGAACAGATTGCAGTTCTCCTGTCTGCACCAAACTTGCACCAGCTGTGTCAGAAATTCAGCACAGAAAAAGAAAAAAGGTCATTTACCTTGCAGATCCAACAGCAGAAAGCACTCCTTAAGTCTTTGGCTAGGGACGATCAATATAAAGAAGGGCTAGTTTCAGGTTATGTAACATTAGATGATGGGGTCACACATTAGGAGCTATTCCAAAAAGAAAAAGGTTTATAAAGAAGGAAGAAAAGAATGATATGTACTCTCCTAGCCCTAAGTTTTGCAAAGTACAGGTACTGCTTCTTTGCTAAGTCCAGCTTGCTAGGATTTTGTAAAATATCACATTTTGATGCTTTAGCTTAAAGCTTGATGCTTCATAAATCTGATTTTCTAGAGGATGTCCTTTTTGACAATGAACGTTTTGCAAATTTCTCTACAAGAGTGTAAAATACTGAGTTTCGCTTACATGTGGACATATAGCTTCTTTGAGGCCTAACAGGTTTCTAAAAGACCCTCAGCTGGAAGTAGTAGCAGCTGCTGAAGAAAATGGAAAAGAGCGTGAAGATCTATCGCACAAAAAAAGAGAATATGATCAGAGTACTCTAAATGGCATAAGGCTGATAGGAGTCTTGCTAATCTTCTCCCTTCTCAAGGCTCTTTCCCCCTGAGGAATTTGAGAAGGGGAAGAAGGAGTAAGGCAGTGAGGCAAAAATATGATGAAACTGTTTAAATAGCAAAATAGGTTTTGCCACGGAAAATGTCACTGTTTTCCATTGAGAAAAAGAAATTTTTAAAAAATCCCTTGATAGAGAAGCATAGATCAATTGAAATAGTTTGTGGCCACAGAACCTCAGGGTGGAGGTTTGGTTATCCCTATCTGCATTCCCCGACATCCTCACCAGTTCCGTGACTCTGAAGCACAATATGATGGCTGCAAGGGACTGTCTTTCCTCATGGTGCTTCATGGAAAGTGTGGTCCAATTTGGAGGTCCAGACTGTAGAAGAAAATGGGACTGTGAGTCATTTCCCTGTGATGGCCTTGAGTAGCCATAAGAACCTTCATAAATTAATATGTATTGTTTGGTTTTTTAGCCAGCATAATAATTTTGGACTTTTGGCTAAAAGAAAGCTTCCATGGGGAAAGTTCTACTTTTTCATTCTTAGTCATGTCTCAAATTCTTGTTTTTGTTATTTGGATGCATCTGTGCCATTTCTGGGGTTCAACTGTCCTGGTTCTTTATGACTTTAGCTTCCTGGTGACCATTGACATGGAACCTGCCCTCCTCACCCAGCAGCTCTCATCTGCATTAGGTATTTGTCCTTACGCTAGTATCCACGAAGAAAAGAAAAAGCACAGTGTGGCAGTGATTTACAAAGACTGACAAAACACTGAAGCAATATTTCACACACCCCTCAGATCACGAAAGAGAACTGAATTTCTGGAGGGAACACTAGCCATCTAACTAATTGCTTTAAGCAAAAAACTCACTGTCAAGGTCAGTCTAAAAACACAGTGAGGCAGGGTATATTTTATTACATGGAACCTCTCAGTATTTTAATTTGATTATGTTATTAGTTCCATGTAAGTGTATTAACTGAAAAGGCACAATTAGCTGAATAAATTTCAGAAGTGATCGGAAGGCTGGTGTCAGCAGTTAGAATCCAGACACCAGTTTTTGCCTATGAAGGCAAGAAATCAAAATTTAAGGTGGAACTTCCCAGAAAAGACACCTGAAAAATCTGTCATGGAAAAGGAACACTTATGGGATTTCTGCTTGTCCAGACAGAGGAAAAGCCTGTTTGGTCAAATGACAAGAAAAAGGACAGTTAACAGAGTCTTTTGAAGGTCAGTTCAACCTTGGAAAATTAATCTGGGGAACACAGCTCTAAATAAAATTTCCAGTAGCAGAGAGCAGCGCTGTCATGAGGCCCTGTCTGAAAAATCTTTGTACAATGACAACTGATGTTCACATTAAAAAAAAAAACCAAACCACACAACGTTTGATACTTTAAATATAAAGAAAGTTGACTCTGCTTCAGAGTATATTTAAGGACTTCAAAGGTAAGACTGAAATTCCATTAGACCACTATTACATGTTTTTGAACACTTTAAAGACAAACACTTCTTCAACAAATAAAAGCATGCTGCTGTGAATCCAGATATTGCTTCTTTCTTTTTCCCTCTGCCTCTCCTTGCACCTTTGGGCATTCAGCTGTTCTTTATGTTGCTCTTAGAATTTGAGCTAATCTTCTGATTTTAAATGTCATCACTGCGGAAAGAAAAAGCTGAGAACATTAGGAATTAGAGAGAATACATCTGTCTAGACACCAAAAGGCAAGTACTGACTGGGCATGATATTGGAGAAAGTAAAAATTTTCAGTGATGCAAAGGAAGAAAAGCCGGACCTATACAGGAATTGCATAGATGTATAACTAATAACATCTATGTGTGAGAAAGGTCTCCTGATGTGAAGAAGGCCTTGATGTTGCCTTTGACTTTGTATTTGCAAGGCGTCAGGACTGCTCAGCCTTGGTGCTGCTGGCAGAGGCCATGTTCCCCTTCAAGCCTGGCTGCAGACTTGCAGAAGGGAAAGCAAGGCAGAATGGGCTGATGTGGTAAGAACATAGGACAGGTCTCCAAAGGGAGGAGGCAAGCACACAGGATGAGAAGCCTGGGGGAGAAGAAACTAGTGTCCCTGGGCAAGCAAAGGTAACAGCAGTTCTGTCTCTCCAGCCCAGCGGGCTGTTTCTAGACGGAATGTAAGCAAATTAGCCCTGAATGCTTCCTAATGGCCAGGATCCAGTGTAAGGTTTTGCTGCGAAAGACTCTGTTCCCACTTTCCTGAGAGGTGAGAGGACATGTCAGGAGAGATTCTTTGCCTCTTTGAGTTTAATGTGAGGTTCTGGAAGTGAATCAGACACTTCAGAATCTCTTTCATGATGCACATCACAAATATCTGCCCCTCTGATCTTCTCTTCCCCTCCTGTGTCTTCTGGATGAGTTGGCTTTGTCATTTCAATGCAGAAAGGATTAAATCTACGCTACCTGTTTTTGTACCCTGACTTTGTCCCATTTGGACTTGGATTTTCATTCCAATTGGCCTGTTTGCAGGAGAAAATACAAGCAATAAAGTCTTTAGGACAACTTACTTCTCTTACCAATTTTAGGGTTATATTGTTGTAAGAAATCATTGATTGGACCTTGGCTATGCAATACATGGGACAAACACCTGTAAAGGAAGAAATTGTTTGGTATCCTTTGAACTTGATTGCCTTTGTCCCAGAACAAGTGTTTTGGGAGATAATGATCCTGAGCTGGTTTTGCATCCATCAGATATGTAACTTTGACACTTATGTTTACCTATGGGAAAGCTACAAAGGGCTGGGACTATATTACAGAGACACAGGTGAATGAAAAGTAAAGCAAAGCTGTAGAAACAGAACAGTATGCACCAATCATGCTACTGTGTTACTGCCCAAAGGAAAAGAAGATGTGCATATATCAAACTATGCATTTATTAAAAAGGTTGTAAAAATAGCTTACGTCATCATGCTTTGGCCTCTGAGGAGGCAAAGAAAAAAATTGCTTGGATCTCCCTCTCAGACAGGCTGTGAAATACTGGGTGGGAAGGCATCATTGGTAGCCAAACTGAAGTCATGGGTTTACCCTTAAAAGATGGTTCTGCAAGCTCTCACTGTTTCAGGAAATCCTGTTGAAATCATTGTGATCACTACCGTAAGTCCTTATTTACAGAACTAAACACTTTGCTACAGCACAGGAAATTATGCTTTGTGTGTTTATTGAAACTGCTATGATGTGTACAAATTGAACTAAAAGCACACCCGTCACTGTTATGAATAGAACAGATCGAACTATTAATTATGAATTACATTTATTATAAACTTTGCTTTTGTACTGAATAACGAACTACCAAAATCCCAGGAGTGAAACAATTTAATGCCCCTTCCTCACCCAATGATCTTTTCTATAGCTTATTTTAAGGTTAGTTATTAAACTCTAAGCAAACACTTGACTGCTATTTTTGGAATATGAGAGAGCAGGCTGTAAGGAGTTATAGCTGTGAGCAAAGGTTCTCTGAACTGCCCTCTAACTGTTTTTCAAGCTTACCAAGACATATACCAGTCAGCACATTGTCAAATGTCCTCTTCTAACTCAGCTGGAAGTGAGAATGAGACTTTGACAGTTTCAAAAGATCCCGTTGTTGCATAAGGGAAGGAAGGTAAGGTGCTGCTCTGGGGCACTATTCCAGGGTCAAGACCTACACCTGTGCTGTTTTACAAAAGGCTTTTCCAAACAGGCAGAGATAGCAGCCAACAAAGAAAGAAACTGAAAGATTTTAGTCAAATATTTCCCACTAAATATTATAAAAGAAACAGGCTAAAACTATTTCTGGGGAATTCATTCCCAAAGTTTACAGCTTTGGAGAACTTTAGTTGCCTAGAAATAAAAGTAAAAATTGATGTACCAGCTCTAACATAACTTTCACTGCATTAGAAAAATTTTTAAAGCTACAGGAACAGTGTGAAGTGTCTTACATGACAAAAAATTAATCCTAATACTTAAAGAATTAATAAAACAGGTACAAATTCATAAGCTATTGGAAATCAATAAATATTAATTACTAAAGCTGCAAGCCCCATCCGTCTTGTAGGAAGTTGTAGACATATAATATGTTCAAGTGCAACATTGCCCACCACTAGTTAAGTCCACACCTTTTGAACACTGTAATATAGTAAGGTTTACTTGGAGAAAAGACGCAGTTAATTTCTTATCACTGGCAGCTTTCCATTGCAAGAAAATCTGTTTTTCTGCCTAAGGACTGTAGCTGATATGCCAAAGACTTTCTATTTTCTAGCATACTTCTTTGAGCATTGACATTAATGCTCTGATGCATTCTTGTAAAAATTCAGGAACTGATCATAAAGTTTAAATGAAATACTTTTCCTTTGGAAATGCAAGTTTCTCCAGAAGAAAAACAGTCTATGGTAAAATGTCAATTTCCATTGAATTTACTTGGGGAAAATAATCCAAATGATTGGTCTCAGAAAGTAAAAATACATTAGCAATTATGATACGATATTTTTTCAGATCTATAGCAAAGAATAATATAAAAAGGAATTCATATAGTATTATAAATTTATATTCTGCTTTTGCTATGAGACCATGTTGAAGAAAGGCTTTCATGCAGAATCGAGTGAAGTTTCTTTAAGATACGAAGTTCAGGTGCCCCTGAATAGTTGTAAAATTCCAGGTTGTGTGGAATATATTTCTACCTTCTGGCAAACCCTAATCTGAGTCTCAGGTTGGTGCCCTAACTCACCTCCTGTGCACACTCTTAAGCCTGATATCCCAAATTTGTTTTCCTGCCAGCCAGCCCAAGATCCACAAGCTGAAGGGAGGGCTGCTTCACACTGATGGGCACTGCAACCATGCTTGCGAAAGACACCTCAAAGCAAGGCTGTTCCAGGTACCTTCTTCTCACCTCATTGCAGGCTTCCTTTCAATTCCTTCTCATTGGCAGTTGCTATCACAGGGTTTTTCTGCTGGAGCAATACACTGCTCCCACCACACAAGTTGAGTAATGACTGTTCAGGCAATAAAAAGACATACAATCTCCTTAAAATTTGCCATTATTTATTGCTAGCAGGTATCTTAAAAAGAGCAAGCTTATGACTGTGCAGAACAAAATAAGACTTAAACTTTACTGATCACTAAAGAGAAGTGAGCCAGCCTCAAACAGGGAGTTGCCCGTAATCATGAGAAAGGCAGTGTGACGCAGTGAGGCAGTACCCCAAATTCTCTGATTCTTGTTGCCTCTTCCCTATCCTTTGGTAACAAAGGATGGTGCCTCTTGCTTATCCACTGATAGCTGGCTCCACTTGCACTGACTTTTTGAATGCAGTCATCTATTGGCATCCAGCAGAGCAGATGTGGTGAACACAAAGTTGCATTGGTGCATATCACTAATGGTGTTGTCTGGTAATAGTCACAGTTGTTGGGTATCCGTAGTGAGCTGAATGTAGAGGATCCAAGCTCACAATCAGATTTTGGATAAAAAGCATGAGACTTAGTGTGCCACTAAGACACTAAATGTAGCTGTCTAGATGTAGTTGTCTACATTTGAGCGAGATGTCTAAGCTCTCATTACAGTCAGTTGAAATCTGGAGTGTGATTTACCTGCCTACACTCCAGCCACTTGGGATGCTGCCTGTAGTACCCACCTGGCTCTTGATGCCAGTCAAGGAGGTGTGGGTCTCCCAAAGGTCTTTTCATATATAGGTAGAAGCCTCATGTAAACAACTCTATGTAGGTACTCAAATTTAGGTGTCTCAGTTCAGAGTGGAATGTCCTTGCCTTGGTGACAGTGACATAGATAACAGATGCAAAGTAAAAAATTTCCCTTCAGCTGGAATTCATGCATAGTCACTCTACCTGCTTAACCAAACATACATGTTCTTACAGTCAAGTAGTATTCTCAAATTCATTGTTTTCTTTGACACTTTTTTTCTAATTAACCCTCTCTAATGGAAGCTGTTGAGAACCCAGCCCTCTGAAGTGATAACAAATAACTTCATGCACAGCTGATGTGTACCATGAAGGTCTTTGATTGTCTCTTCCCAGGACATTCAGTTTCTAGTCCTGAGGAGGCCTTTGAATATTATTCTGTTACTCTGTTATTCTGTGTTATTCTGTTTACATACTTGAGTTTCAGTTCTACTATTTAATATAATGAGACACATTTCAAGGAAGTGTCATGCAAAAAAAAAAAAAAAAGTAAAAAATAGGTTTTATGTCCTCAACTTGAGGCTTTATATCACCCTCTAGTCTTTTTATTTTTATTTTTTAAATCTTTGTTATTGAAACTTTGGATATCCTATTCATTGATCAAAAGAAGAATGGTCACATTTGCAGGCACTCGCTAGGCTCTTGATTACCAGAACCTTGGATACCTTCGCTCATTCAGACAACATGATTAATTTCATCTGAGCTGATGAGTTGGGTAGTTCTCAGTCATAGCCAAATCATACCTAGTCAGAGTGCTGAAATTGGCCATTAAGGTAGGTCCAGACAAGCCGTGGCACAAAGGAGGATCATCAGAATATACCAAGCATTCAGTCTATGTCTTTCCATTCCTCTCTCCACCAACTCAAAAAAGTAAAGTAAGTTTCATATAGTGTTGCCCAGTCAGAGGATGAAAAGGTCTTTCTGTTGGGTGATGCTTAACACCCTAAGGTGCATAGGATGAAGTTATGCAAGGTGGCTGGACCAATTTTGAGACCAACTGGGGACAGTATTATTACTTCCTTAGCAAAATTAGCAGCATACTGTGTTAATGGTACTGAGAAACTGATGAAAAAAGCTCTCATTTAGACAAGTTACCCTGTTCAGTCCTGTTTGTCACTGCTCCATCTGGCAATGGCCATCGTTATGGTACAGATAGGTCTAGATGCAATAGTACATCGTCTTCTGCTGATAAATGAAAATAAGGCTTCTGCAGTTACATAGGCTGTACTCATAAATATGACTGTTGCATGTGTGATTTCTGAGATGCAAACATCAAGTATTCTCCAGCTGAACAGATTACTTCCAGTTTGTTAAACAGCTTCCCTCTGGAGCACAGGAAAACAGTCAGGAAACTTTGTTTTGCTGCAATAGTATTGGTGTTATTTGTGTTTTGATGTTCGTATGAGACTTTTATTAGGAAGCTTATATTTTCATCTTAATTTTGAGTTAAATAAAGTTTTATTGTATTTCCACTGGTGTCCTAAGGAGGAATTTGGCCTGATGTTTTTAACCTCAAGATTAATTCACATACTTTGGTTTCAGCTGGGAAACGTGAAATTGTTGATTGCTCCAAGGCTTCTCAAGATTGACCAGTCTATGAAGATATTAGGCCTTCAGCCTTTACTTGCACTGAATAACACTTTGGGGGATGACTAGTATTGCTGAAACCTATGACCCAGATGTTTAGGCATTTGCTTCCTGTTGACTGCAGGACTGCAAGGCAGCTATGAACTTTTTATCCATCTGGGCTAAGTGAAGGGACATTCCACAGTGTTTCTGAGGGATGTAGGACCAGAGCCAAGCTGGAAACAAAAGGATACTAACGTCATTAATGATGGCTTAAAGCGTTGATTAGTAATAACAGCTTTTATATATTAGAAATTGTGAAATATCACCAAGAGCGGAACATGTTTGAAAAGCATTGAAAACTATTTAGAAGAAATATAATAGTTGCTTACGCTAGGGAGCTTGTTTTGTCTTGTTACCTTTGACGTGACGGGGTTGTGGTAATTGTGATGAGACTGCAATAACTCCTAGAGATCCCATTTTGCTACCTCTTATGAAAGTTCTTGAAAAGAGAAGTTCTTGAATAATAATCTTGTTCATGAAATACTCCAAAGGAGAACAGCTGCCAAGAATGGTGTCTATATTCCTGACGTTATAGAGCAGGGGAAGAAGCTCACTTCTTGGCTGGGATCAACTAGAGAAGCAATATTACATCTTCATGCAAATCGTAAGGAGTCCTCACTAAATGAGAATGTTTCCAGTATTCTTCTACACAGATCTGTATAGTCAATATACACAGTGAATATAACCAGTGAAACTAAATAAACAGTAATGGCAGGTCAGTTGGACCACCCCTGAGTTTCACACTCGGTGAGTTGGGCCTGTCAGAACAGTGTGTTTTAATACAGTCAAATGCAAGGTCATACATGTAGGAACAAATAATGCAGGCAAGAAACTGGATTCCTAAGGGGGATTAATCTCACCTAACTTCAGAAGTCTTAAATGCGTCTGTTAACATCTCAGCTGGTCATGCTAGATCCCCTTTATAGTCAGTAGATAGAAATACCCACCTCTAGAGTGCAGTTCACCAAGCCTAAACTAATTGTCTAAATTCTACCAGTTACTCCTAAAAGTGTTTATTGGCTTTCACTGATTATAAAGGGAGGCCAGATGCCTAGAATTAGACTGCCATCAGTAGATTCTCCCTACACATGCTTTAGGAAATCAATGTTCTCTTTGCTGTAGATGACAGTAATCTGGCATACAAGAGCACAGACAACAGTGGGCTCACAGCAGCTTGAATTATTGGTGTTTTATAGATGCTGTGATATCCTAGTCCCTTTGGTAATTATTTATTATTAGTAGCAGTATTAATATTGGTATAATTTGTTTTAAGCTTAGCAGGGAAGCTCCTAAAATAGAAACATTGTTTTGTTTGTCTTTTTGTAGGCTCACTAAGTTAGGCTTTTGAGTCATGTACAGCTTGGGAGGAGGTTGGGGCTTTATTGACATGGGAGCAAACATGAATATCCAGCTGTGGGAAGCAGCAGGCTAGAAGGTGTGATGAGGTAGATGTTAATGGGATCTCAGCTTGTTCTTATTCTTCAACAGAGAGTTAGGAGTTTGGGAAGCAATTGTCATTGTCCACTTGTAAAGTACTACCAGATGTCTCTTCCTCCCAGGCCTTGGAGAGGTATCTCAGACACCTGAGGTTTTGATATGAAGTTTGTGAGTCAGCAATGGTAGTTCCTCCTGCACTACAGAGTACGCTAACGAATTCAGAAATGCCATGCTGGTTCATAAAAGCTCTACCATAGAAAGAATATCAGTAATATGCTGTTAAACCATGAGAGAGAAATAATTTTGGCTGCCTAATCAAATCCTGACAAGTTCAAGAACCTGTTCCTTTTCAGTCCTGATGTTGTGCCCAGGACTTTTAGGGTAGGTTTCTTTTAGCAGGTAACACAGCAGGAGAATCTCAGAGAATATCCCATACAACAGTGAGTATATTGAGGAAGTAAATGGCTTGATCAATTGGCTTCCCTATTGTTTTCTTGCTCATGGCTTTTCTGGCTCAGCTAACAATGCAAATGTTATTGATATTGTTTGTGCATTACCATTCCTGCACAGGCCATTTGGTCTAATTTTTCAAGATTTTGTAGCAGTTAATCTAGCAGTTTATACTTGGCAGAATTCCCATTAAGATGTATGTATGTGGTGTCTGAATAATGATTAAAGGATTGGGCATCCATATGAGAAGGCTGATGAGTTGCTACTTGTGGCAATAACACTTGCTGTTCTTTTATCCCCAGCCATGCAGCATTAGATGATACAAAACAGTCTTGTCTTTGTCAAGCAGGAGATAATCTGGCACCTCTTTTTTAACCATCTGTTCTTTGCTGAAGCCTTGTGAGGTGCCCTGGTGTCCTTGTTCTGGCTCTCCTTACAATGCTCTGAATTCCTCTTGCATCTTTAGGCTTCAAAGAGAAGCCCACGTGGCTACATGGTGTACGTTTGTCTGCCAGATACAGCCGTATTTCTTAGGTGTTCTTTCTGCTCATGCCTCTGATGTTTCTGTTTGCTTTTCTGCAATATAAGAAGAGAGAGACCTACAGGGTTATGAATTGCTGAACATGAGCCGGCAGTGTGCCCAGGTGGCCAAGAAGGCCAACAGCATCCTGGCTTGTATTAGGAATAGTGTGACCAGCAGGAGTAGGGAAGTGATCGTGCCCCTGTACTCGGCACTGGTGAGGCCGCACCTTGACTACTGTGTTCAGTTTTGGGCCCCTCACTACAAGAAGGACGCTGAGGTGCTGGAGCGTGTCCAGAGAAGGGCAACGAAGCTGGTGAGGCGTCTAGAAAACAAGTCTTATGAGGAGCGGATGAGGGAACTGCGGTTGTTTAGTTTGGAGAAGAGAAGGCTGAGGGGAGACCTTAATGCTCTCTACAAGTACTTGAAAGTAGGTTGTAGTGAAGCGGGTGTTGGACTCTTCTCCCAAGAAACTAGCGATAGGACGAGAGGGAATGGCCTCAAGTTGCGTCAGGGGAGGTTTAGACTGGACATCAGGAAGAATTTCTTTACCGAAAGAGTGGTTAGGCATTGGAACAGGCTGCCCAGAGAGGTGGTGGAGTCATCAACCCTGGAGGCGTTCAAAAAAGGTATAGACGTGGCACTCCAGGGCCTAGTTTAGGAGTCATGGTGGTGTTAGTTGATGGTTGGACTTGATGATCTTAGAGGTCTTTTCCAACCTTAATGATTCTATGATTCTATGATTCTAATATTTAGTCCATATACGTACTTACTATACCTCAGATTTACAGGACTGTTTCTTCTGGGAATAATTAGATCCTCCACGCATTGGAGAAGCTGTTTGCAGATCCTGGTAATCAGAACTAGATCAATTCAATTAATGCCCAAAGCAAATTGTTGATATTTCTTCTGTATTATCACTTGGAAGGCCAAAAAGAAGTTCCCACTGCTATAATACCTTGCTGTGTTAATGTGGGTGACGGGAAATGTTTTTTCCCATTGCCTAATTGAATGCCAGCACTGTTAAGAACTGATAGCAGCTGCTGCCAGAAGAAGCCATTTGTAGAACACAATAGCAAGTTTTATCGAGCCTGCAAAATCAGAAGCTATGCTATGTAACAAGACTCTTGAAAAAGCGTATCAACAACGATACAAAAAACATACCAGCATTGTGGCAGGTAGGAAGCCTGTCTGATGGACAGCAATTGTAGGAGGTGGTATAGCCCTGGTGCAATTGAAAAATGCAAGCTTTATGACTTAGTCCTTGGCCTGCATAGCAGCATGCAAGCTTTGCACCGCTGGAACAGCCTGAGTGTTAGTAATATGGAAAATCTGACTCATGACTGTCTGAGGTCCCAAAGCAACCTTTGGAATGAAACCTGTATTTATTTAAGGATATATTTCTTGGCAGCATTAGCGAGACATTACCACAAATTCTCTGCTTTCAAGCTGATTTCTACAGTAACAATAAAAAGTTTTAGGTCAGAGATCATACAGAACTTTTTTAAGGAAAAGCAAATTAAATTCCATGTTAAAATTAATACGATTAAATATTCACAGAGTTATATCTTCTAGAAGAAGATATAAAAGCCCTTGCTAGGAAACTTTTATTAGTTTAGAAAACTTGTAACAATTTAGTGCTAGATAATACGTCTGTAAGCAGCACAGATTGTACTTGCAGTATGTGAGACTGTGCTGTGGAAAGCAGCAGCCTGGAAAAAGACCTTAGCTGATTAAGGAGCAGTCAGTGTGATGTTATGGCTGAGGGAGTTAACATGCGTAGGGAAAGTATGACTGAACAGGAGTACGGGTCTGGTATTGCCACTCTGTAGGGGAAGCAATGAGGCATGGGGAGCCCAGGGTCCATTTTGTGGCCAAGAACTTCAAGGAGATGCACTCGGTCAAGGGCTCCATGAATGACCTGGAGTGTGATTTCAGTGAGGCTTTTTTTTCAGTGAGAATCATAATAAAGTCACCAGATTTAGCCTAACCAAGAGAAATTTTAAGGACAACTTGACAACAGACTGTAAGCATTCCCATTGGGGTGAAGTCAGATCAGTTCAGAGTGAGACTATTCAATCCATTCTTAGCAGTGAGGATAAGAGAATATTGGAAATCAAAGGGGTAATGCAGGAGTATCTTTGGAAAATCCTGAGATCCGTATTACTGCAGGACACTGTCCAAAAAGCCTTTCTGTCCTTACAATATGTGAATATAGCCTTCCACCCCATTTCAATTAACAGAATTGCTGTTGCTCTTTCTAAAGAAAAATTATTTGGGTTCTATTTTTCAAATCCAGTAGCACTGAGTTGAAATTGAGTCATAATTAAATTTAGACACTGATACTTTCTGCCTTTTAGATACTGGGACTTTCATCTTGTTTTCATGAAAGGCTTACCAACGTAAAGGTACTTAGCAATAAAATCTCTGTGTACCATATTCCATGATGAATAAGCTTGTTTGCACATAGGGTAACTCATGAATAATTGCTCCATACCTCTATCTGCAGACAAATCTGGAGAACTTTTTACTTCAGTTTAATATTGTGAAGTTGTCTGTAAATGTAGACTTCTATTTTAGGTATATATTCATATTCTGTGAAAGGTTTTTCTGTCAATGTAGAATAGCTGTAATTTAAAAGTGTAGTGTAGTCTATCACTTCCTGATTCTTCCTGGGATTTTCAGTCTATGCCGGGTTCCACAATGCCTGTGAAAATGTTAGGGTCAAACTGGAACAGTGCTGGGGAATCAGTCTACACAGGTCTGGTTCTGACCTGCCACTTGAGACAGTGCCCAGTTGTACATTCATAAAGCTGGTGAGAAGTGGCTGAGCATGAGCTACAGCAGAACTTTGATTTCTAGAAATAAAAAGATAAGTTAGAAGGTGAGAAGTTAATTCAAATGCTTTTCTTACAGCCATCTGACAGTACAGTGCTGTTCGCAAGCAGTTTGGCCCAAAACATCTTTGGATTGTGGACGACTTCCTGCAGCATGTGCCTGAGCTGCAGGAGGTGGTGAGAAGGCTGTGTAACATCAGGGAGGCTGAGAAGGAGTTAGATAGCTGATTCCAAGCACAGTCTGCAGTGGACCCACAGCCAAACAGCCAAAAACTCCCCCACCAGCACATACAGAAGTGAGGGGGGCCAATAATGCAGAAGGATGGACAGTTGCAACGGCAAGGACCCGCAAGAGGAAGAGACTTCCCCTGAAGCCTGAGGTGCCCTTGCAGAACCATTTCACCGCTCTGCAGACTGAAGAGGAAAGACCTGTCACAGCAGGAGAGATGCTGGAGCTGAGTAAGGCAGCCCAATCTGCTCCCTGTGTAACAACCAGCACAGCTAAGGAAAGGTGACGGGTGATAGTAGCAGGCTTCTTGTACTCTTTTACCTTCTGAGAGGTACAGAGGCATCCATTTGCCAACCTGACGCATTCTCTAGAGAGGTGTGCTGCTCCTATCAGGGATGTCACCGAGAGACTACCAAGCCTCG
>WAAD01002384.1:184-13165 GCA_013389945.1 Fregata magnificens
GTTTCCAATCATGATTGCCAAGTAAGGCTCAATAAGTGGATTTTCTCCGCTTTTAAACAGAGTTGTGGCTTCTGGATTTAAGCATACTGGGATATAGGTTCCATGCCCACATCAAAAAAATACCATTTCTTTTACTAGTCTAATGTGCAGACTGCATTTTGTACAGTTTCAGTGAGCCTGCTGGGGAAGTGCAATAGCATAGCTCACAAACAGCGCATATTTGTGAACACTGCAGAACAGAGCAGAGGTTGTAACTACCCAAGAGCAGCTGAGACTGTTGGCAGAAGAGAAGATGATCAAACATACATATGGGGAGAGCTAAAGGCAAAAAGGTATCGCCAAAAGCACAAAGCACTCTTGAAAGATTTGTAATCTGAAAGGAAGTCTGCTTTGAAACTACGTTGGGCAAACCCAGACAAGTCATTAAAAGAGGGAGGGAAGAATAGAGCTCATCAGAAATATTGTCCATGATACTACTATTTNATGATGCATTTGTCATATCAAATGATGTAGGAATAACTTGACTTCTATTCACAGCTTGATTTGGGGTATTAAAACTTCATTAGTCCCTTCTAAGGACAGGAATTAATATCTCCTTGTAAGACAAAATTAATTTCAATCAAAACTGTAGCATGTTACTGGGCACAGAAAAGAGCCAATGGTCATCTCACTTTTTAATGTTACCTCAGCTCCATCACAGAATGTGATTGTTGTCTCCATAGATGGATTCAAATATCTAATGACCTGATGAAAATTGACAAATATGATTAGATAAGGCAACAGTTCAAGATGTGAGGGAGTTGGTATCATTAGTCATTTTATCAAACAGCAGTAAGGTACTTTTTCCATAGTTTACTAGTACCTAATAACATTCAGTTTTAGCTAAAAGTTTATTCTCAATAGTTGTATACTGGACTCTAGCTCCTACTTTTACCAGTCACACAGGGAACAATGAACGAGAGAAGATTTAAGGCTGAACCTTGAAAAATGCTGATGCCTTCTGCAAGTCACCAAGTGGCAGAACTGGGTCAAAAGTTTTCATTTTTGTTTTTCTCAAGGAATGAAAAACCATTCTGAACTGGAAAACAGTACAGCAGTTCAAAGTAATCACATATTGAAAAATTAAATGAGGAGAAAGGAAGACTTGAGTTAGCAAATGTTTTTACATTTGTCTTCTGAGACAAACTCATGTGGGAGAAAAGTGACAGAGCAATTTCACATCAAGAGCAATTTTTAAGCAGGCTACTACCTCCAGCTGTGATAACAGACTTCTACAAATTGCAGGCTTCTTTTGCAGTTGTAACTGGTCTCCAACTAGATTTCAGTTGTTCCATAAAGGAAACCCAATCCATAGATTCCTCAATAAAAACACTATACAGCTCTGTATCCACAGGTCCATGTACTTTATCATCTAGGTTTCATATCCAAATTTCACCAGTTGCATTGAGAATTATCTTCATCATGAATGCAAGTATATGCATACTCTTCATCTGATTGCCATAAATTCTTTCTCTTACAATTTTATTAAGCGTCTTCACCTAATTTTCTAGGATTTCTAATTGAAGGTTAAGTTAGAAACAAGAATTATTGCTAAGTAGTGTCTACAGCCTATGATTCTGCCTTAAAAATAAAACAAACAACATCCTATGAAAGCCCTTTTCCCTACCTAGTTTTATGTGGTGAAATCCTTGATTTCTCAGCCTTCTGGAGAATCTGAGCCAAACCTGTACCTTCACTGGAGGCTTGAATTACTGTTTTTTCTACATAATGTCCCTTCATCTCTCTTTTCGTCTTCTCTTCCAAAGACCAAGGGTCATACTTTCCACCAGCCAACTCCCACTCAATAATTAGAGACTCCTCTCCCTCCCTGCCCTCACTCTCTCTGAGAAAAGACAGACAAGGAAGCCTGCAAAGTAGCAGTAACAAAGGAAACAATACATCAAGTAGAATCAAAAAGAAATACGTTCATTCTTCATTCCCGCTCTGCCCAGCTTTCCCATTCATCTCACCTTCACATTCTTAACTTCTTACACCAGTACAGAACACACTTGTTTCTAAAAGAACTTAATGCTATTTGTTCACTGACAGTGTATAAGCAACATCTGCTGTATGACTCAAGGCTACCCTGTAGAAATTAGTGCACTTCTATTTGTATGCATAGGTTCTATTGATTAGAGCTGAATTTTACTACTTGTATTTGCTCTCCTCATTCTCACTGTCTT
The DNA here is from genome assembly GCA_013389945.1 of Fregata magnificens. Taxonomy (NCBI): domain Eukaryota; kingdom Metazoa; phylum Chordata; class Aves; order Suliformes; family Fregatidae; genus Fregata; species Fregata magnificens. The sequence goes on from WAAD01002384.1 coordinate 2,407, forward strand.
GTCTTAGCAAATGGAAAAAGAGTTACAAATAAATCACCTATGGTAAAAAGAATTGGACTAAGTGTCTTGGAAGCAGGGCCTGCAATATGTTTGGCACTATATCGAAAAAGTTTCCCATCAAGAAAAAAGATGCAACATTTGTCTGTAACAAAAAATGCAGTGAACACTGCTACAAGGTTGTCTTACACTAGCCTAAATGGAATTTATTCAATTCATCACCTAACCGTAACACCAGAGCAGTGTAAAATGGACTTAGCATACCTGAATATGTCTGGGTTTGGCTTTTGTGTTGGGTTTTTTTTTTTAAATGAGGAATTTTACATATTTAGTGGCAGAGTGCTATGAAACCTAAATCATAATATACACACAGTTGTAACTTCTTTCTACAAAAACAATCTCTGCAAAACAGTTTGGGACAGAAGAGAGGATATTAGTATTGCATACAAAAGTATTACAGAGTCTTTCAGAACTAGGTCACTTCTAAGTGAACCATGTGCAATATTCCAAGCCAGCACATTTTTTGGAATTTAAACTGCTGTCATCTTATCTCAATAAGTATAAATTAAGGAAGACAGGCTGGCAGAGGGTGAGAACTTAATCATATTTTTTAGCTACTGTCAATTGCCAATAAAAAGTCATAGCTGAAATCAAACTTTTAAAAGTTAAGCTTACAGCTGCTGTGTCACTGGAGTGACCTGAATATGCCATCACGATCTTTCCTCATCCCAGGAGGCCAATAAATGTTATGCCAAAACAAGGAAGGAGTCTGTCTTTTTTCACACAGTAGTTCCCCGTAATTAACTTCAGTGGACCCAGTGATACCAAAGGCTTGAACTAAGCTTTCAAAAGTGCCATCACAGCAGCAGCAGGGGTCAAGAGTTCTTGGCTAGGAGCTCTGCCTGAAGACTAGAGCAGAGCCAAAGGAAAACGTGGCTGTGAATGAGCTTTTTAAAGTTGTTTTAAGAGACTTGTACCAATCCAGAGAAAGACCTTCAATATACAGAAAGTGCTGCTTGGAATTATGAGTTTATCCATGGCCACAGTTATGCTTCTGATTCCAGTAGTTTGGTCATTCTATGCAATTCGTACTGTTCTATTAACAGGGTCAAGTTTGAAGAGACCTAAATATAGCATGTAGAATGCTCGATTAGCATTTTATATAAAGTAACTCTGAGGGGGTAAGAAAAGGCCAGTTTGCAGAAAGGAGAGCAAACAGATTGGAGAAGCTGGCTCTCATAACTGTTTCTAATATGATTCTTCAACTGAAAGTAAAGATTATACAGATAGCTCCTGTCTTTGTATACTTAGGAATAAAGCTTTAGAAAGATTTGCTGGAGGCACATACCACTGCCTAAGTAGGTTTTTTTGCCCCCAGAAGAAGAGGGTTTAATTACTATGTATTCCTCAGTTGTGTAAGCAAGTAAGGGAGAGAACATCACCTAGTTATCTCCTCCCTTGTTTCTCACACTCACAATCTAGGGAAAGTATCCAACCAGCATCCTTATACTTTCTTACATCAGAAGCTGTGATTCTACCTTCCCTATAACTGCAGATGCTTCTTTTTCCATCTGCCCCTTACCTTTGTCACCATTTTAAGTTCAGTGTGAAATCTAGCTATGTTATCGCCAGTCCCAGCTAGGTCAATCATTTACTCTCCACTGGATATGAGATCCTGTAATACAGCATTTTGTCTTCAAGTATCATTTTCCCTCAACAACTATCAAAACTTGGACTCACAGTTTGTACTTAAAGACAGATTCATTGTCTGGCAAAAAGAAACGGGAAAGTTCTCCTTGTTTTCCCTTCTCCACCATGTCACGTATTCTTTGCAGCAAAACCTGGAATAAAACCCTTTAAAAACAGTCTTATTTTGGCAGGGACCAGAATGCTAGGAATTAGTTACATAAACTAATATCAAATTTGGTTTGAATTCACCTTAAGCTCCATATTGTCTGTTTTAAGTCACATATACACTCAGTAAATAGGATCCCAAACCACCCGCGATCTCAAGGTCAAGCTCTGGCAGAACCAGAGCAAAGCAATAAAAATAATCATGTCTCTTCCAGGTGACAGACTGCCAAATCTTATTTATTCATATGGTCTTGGCATCTACTGGATTTATGAGCATGAAAGTTGTCTGAGCACACAGAGATCAGAGGAGAACCAGAAAGAAGAGTACCAGAGTTGCTTTTCCAAGGTTACTACAACCAGTACTCAATTAACAGTCTTCACAAAACGAATATTTCTGTCTGACCAGTTGATATGTAAAGACCCAAACAGCCCATTGTTAAACAATAGCTAAACAATACTTCAGCAAAAAAATGACTTTAAGAAAGCTGAAAATATTTGTTTGCATAGAATAGCGAACTGGTCATTTTCTCAAACGTTTTTTTCCCAGTAAAATAGCTAGAGATTACTGTTCAACGAGGAGGGAGGAACTGTAAATGAATGAAGGAATAAATTCCATAATGGTGTTTACTGTGAAGTTATACCTAGAAAAGTTATTTAAATACAAAATCATTTCTTCATTGAGAAAAAACTTTAGTGACCACAGAGCTCAACAATGATATATAGAAATAATAATTCAGATTCAAGATTTACCTGGATTCAGTTCTATCCTTGCAGAATATGAAAGACCACAAGGACTGTGAATGAAAGGGGAAAGTCTTAATAATTATACATCAGTAAGACAGCAAACACTACTTCTTTAAAAAAAAAAATATTTGCTTCATTTGCTTTTAAGAAACTGTTGCTAATGACTGATAGATACAGCATCTTGGACTCAGTGTCATGTGAGTGCCATGCTCAACAGTAGATTGAGTCCAAAATTAAGTCTCAGAAAAGGCATTATAGAAGCACACATTCACTTTTAAGGCAGCTTAATTACTTCCCATATCTGTTTGGAGCATATATGGCAAATTACATGCTATTTGGCAACAGGAGCTTTAAGCCTTTTTGGGACTTCACAGAGAAAGTTTTGAGCAGATTTAAATCTCAAGAGCAGGGTGCAGGCTTCTCAGCAGTACAGTGCGAAGTGAAGCCTACCTGGGAGAGCATGCTTCTCCAGAGAGCAGGATTTGATCTTTCTGCTAACATCAGATGGCTGATTGCTGCTTCAGGAATGGTTGCTTTCCTCTCTGGCAATTACCCTACTGGTAACTGGTTAACTATCTTATTGTCATGAAAAATGTTGATATTGTTTCAAAAAAGTCCCCAGTTTCTTTTCCAACTACAGTCTATTATGGTGTACAGTAGTTGAAAGATGTCTGAAATGTTTGCTTGTTTTCCTTAAAACAGAGAATAAATTCCTTCCCCCACAGTTCCTTAGTGGCATGGGCCATGATGAGGTTTGGAAAAATTGCAGTCTCTTGTTCGCATAACAGGTCCAAAGAGATCACTTGAGTCAAGTTTAAAGTAGCATTTAATATGCAGATTAGATTTCCTTACCATTGTTAAAATATCTAGAGTACACAGTTTGTGCCGCAATTAACTCAGGTGGAACATTTCCCGATTACTTTGGCAGGGAACTGTTGATGAGTGTGGGATAATTTTTTTCTGTAGGGGGAGAGAGGAGTTATTTTCTATAATCTGTGGCTAGCCTACTTTTTAGAACTGCAAATCTTACTCAACATACTCTTCGCTGTTACCTGAACATAGGGTTATCGATCAATAGATCCACCAAGAAATGGTGCTTGCCATTTAACTGTAGGCTTTCAGGTTTTCTGGCATGTGCTGCAGGATGTGAAATAGATCTTCTATAGCACCTTTTAAACTACGTCTTTGTTGAATGCTTGTCTGTGTTAGCAGGATGCAGTGACCCAGACATGGTCATCTAGTTTTATGTCCTTAACTGCATTGCTGCAAAAATGATTCTAAAGATAAAGTTAGTCTAGTAATTTTAAAGGATAATAAGACTAGAAGTGGTAAAAGAGCTTGTTGACCATTTCATGTGGTTCAAAGATTACTTTGAATAAATTTCCCAGAATATCTGGAAATCTTTTTTCCTCCTTCCTGCCTATTCATCCACTTCTGAATCTCTAGATATGCTATGAAAACACAAACACTATTTACTTATAGAGGTGAGTAAATAATAATTTTTAGTGACAGATGGTATCTATCACTCGATAGATATCACTGTAACAGTAGATTACTGTCTAAAGGATAATCAAAATAAAGACAGACCCAGCAAGGAGCAGACCAATACATGAACATAACCAAGCAGCCTAACCAGCGAAGACAGAAAACACTGAAACAGCTAGTCCTATACCATCAGAGAAGAATTATACTATCCTTGGGGCAGACACCCACCAAGATGACTGTTAAAGGCATTCTCTCTTGGAAGGCTGTGCAACCCAAGAGGGTTATCACCTAAAGGGCTACAGGAGGTGAAAGGGAGGGATAAAGGTGTATGAGTGAGGAATAAGCATGGGAAAATACAAGGAAAGGGGAACAAAAGCAGCTGAATGTAATTAAGGAAGCTGCTGGTTAGTACGCTAGTCTGAGCAAGCCCTATTTGAACCCTGCAGTCTATTCCATATTTTTATTAAATCCGCTAACCAGCTTCTGTGTGAGCATGCTCTCTATTCTGAGCCTGTGTGTGCAAACACTATTTGAACCACGTTTGATAAGCCAGCAAATAGCACAAGAGGCCTGAGTGCCAGTCAGTGATGAGGAACCACGGGTCTGAAGGGCAAGTGACCAGGGACCAGCAACTGGATAGAGACCACCTACTGGGGAGATGACGCTGTATGCAGGTGCATGAACTCGAGTGAACTTCAAGTTGAAGTGGCCAGTGAGCAGGATCAGAGATACCCAGGAAAAGGGTGATGCCCTGATTATCAACCTGTAGACCCAGGATTAAGCTACTCATGCGGCATGTGTTTACGTAGATACCGCTTCTGTGTGGCCAACTGTGTTTTGATGGTGCGCCCAGCTGTGTTTTGATGGCATGCCCATGTGTGCATACTTATTGCGAATACATGCTGAGCCTTGCATCTGGCTGGACCTGGGCACACCAAAACCATAGTAGCCCCCCATCCACCAACCTGGGACCAGCCACAGAATCTGACAAACTCAGCTCTAGCAGAGTGGGAAGGAAGAATCCCTGGGTGTTAAGTGCACTGGATTTGCTTGCCTCTGGCAGCAAGGATGAATGTTAACTAGTTTAGTCAGAGAAACTGAACTCTTACATGAGATTTTACTGATATTAATCACCCGTAACAGTAGCCCTGTAATTTAAGAAATTTATTACTCTGCTAATGCATCTGTATTTAGTAAGATTGTTTTGCAGTTATCATTAATTGTATAGTTTTATACCAATGCATTCCTTCAAAAACACTATCATCACGATCCATAGAAGCCTTTTCATAATCAAAACCAAACCACTACATTTAAAAAGCAGCAACAAAAGCTGTTTCTACTCTATGCAAAAATAATTCTTGATTTTTCACTCCATGCAATCTAAATATCTAGATCAATTGTGTTTAATTCTTTTTGTAACATGCTAATTACTTTGTTTAGTGTGTTCAAGACAGCAGTCTATTGTTTACATCTTTACATAACAGACTGAAGTATGGAGTATTGTTATACTCACAAAAAAGCATGCAAAACCTGGTGGCAGTTACCACAGTCTTAGATTGTGAAGCAAAATACCTTTTTTTAATCAAGGTTCATCAGCAGATGTTATACTATGTAAATTTTTGCAGAGCTTGTCAACCTAAAGAGGCCCGAAGCATTAAAACGCATATACTAGAACTCCACTCAGTTTGTGGACTGAATGTTAATTAACACTTTCAGATATGTTGGGTCATTTTAAATCACCAGACTCCACACAACATCTGTAAGTGATAGAAATGTGTTGGATTCCAGACAGGGGGAAAAAACATTTTTAGGCATAAGGAAAAAGAAGACCAATGATGGTAAAAAGGCCTCCCCAAACCTGTTCTTTTCCTTTTTAATACTGTAAAATAGGAAAGTTTTATCCCACAGTAAGTGCTTGTGCTTTTCACTGGACAAAAACTACAGGCACATCAACCTCACATCATCAGAGCACAGAGTAAAATCTTTCTTACCCTATGATACTGACAGGACTTCAGTTGTACAAATGGTTCCATAGGCTAACTTCCACTGTCTTTACGGATATCACTTGTTGGAGCTATTGGATCTGCTCAGACTCAACTGCATCCTCGTTAGTCCCTGTGTTCTACATCCTCCACTGATCTCACTCACATTATTGCTCCTTCACACACTCAAAGGAATCTTGCATAGACTCACTCCACTTATTTTAGTGAAATATTTACCTTGGGAAAACCCTTCAAAATTATTGAAGTGTCTATATTTAGAGGAATGTTTCTGATATTAGGTGATGAATAGAGTAGGAGATCATATTAGCTTGTTCATCAAAAGAATGCAAGACATTGAAACTTCTTCCAGACAGGCAATAAAAAAAAAAAAAAAAAAAAAAAAANTAACTACCAAGAATTAAGCTCATTAAAGATGGTCAGGGTTAGATTATTTTTTTTTTTCAGAACCAGCATAGCTATTGCCATGCGAGCACACTTGTCTTGAGGGCTAAACCAAAATATGTCGGGGAATGGTAAGCTTGTTTTAAACGAAACCTTAATGTTTATGGGGAAAAGGAAAAAGGAAAACCAGAATAAGTAAAAACAGAAGAGGAAAAAGGAAGGCTATGTCATGAAACAAAATAGAATTTATTTCTTTCATACCCTAGAAACATTTTTAAATCCCATGTTACATTAGAGGTTAAAATTTAACACATAGTTTCAGGTTACCCAATAATAGGATTAGATTATTGATATCAACTAACATTAAACGGGACTCTTCAGAAAAGCCATGATACATATTAATACAGAGAGCAGTAAAACCACTGGGATGACCTTATAAGGGGTACATCATACAGAAATAACACCCTGGGCAAGCAGGCTAAAAGCACTGTCTACTTTTGGAGCCTATACAAGATTCTTTTTCCAAAGCTGAGGCATAAATAGATTTCATTTCAGAAATGCAAGAATAAATATTTCTATATATTTTGTTAGCCACACTCAAATGTAAGCAAGCGTAGTATGTACATTTGCAAACATTAGTTCCTACACATTATGCAGGCTCCTCAGTATACACTAGGTGCTATTTCTTTTTGCAGCAATCACTTGCGTACTTAAAAGCCCTTACAAAGGATCTTCTGTTTCATTAAATTAGCTTTAATTTCCAAATCATATTGCCTTAAAGCCCTCACCTACCCGAAGCATTATACATCTAACTCCCTTTTCAGTATCCTCTCCTAACTAAGCTACCTCCAGTAACTTGGTCATACTGGACTAGCCCCCACACTCTCATATTTATAATTTATGACAAATGGAATAAGCCACTGAGCCCAAGCTGTAGCCAACATCATTTCATGCTTGGTGTCTAGTGACTATTAAAGATAATCAAAATTCTCTATAGCAATCTGACATCATTACTAGTGGTTTCGGAGTTTAGTTTTTCGATGAGCTATCACCTTTCTCAGAATTGATGTTCTGTACTGGTACCTGTGACAGCATGTTATATTGCTCAATAGTGTGTACATTTTTGAATGTTTATCTTCGCTCAATCAAATATCTGATTTTTGAGCTTCAGCAGTGGGATAGTTTTTTCAGTTGCTATATTCTGTTGAATAAAGCTTTTCATCTCAAAAAAATATTCCAGACCCATGATTGACATTTATTCAAATAAGCTACAGTAATTTCATCTTGAATTAAACACTTTTATCCCAGTCTTGAAAAGGAAATTACTTTTTGCAAGGGCCCCAATTCTTTAATCTGAGAGCTTTGTTAGACTAGGAAGATACCTCAATGTCCTGGGTAGGTGTCTGTCTTATTGATTCACCTAAAACAAATTTTAGTTTATGCAGACAAGGAGCTTCAGAAATTACAGTTGAAAATTCTCAGAAAATGATAAAACATTTAAGGTGCCAGATCCTGATCCTATCAGTTTACGCAAGAAAGAACTCAACCCACAATTATGTACTCCTGCCATGTTTAAGTTGGTGTAACAAGCAGAATTTTACCCAAGATTAGCAGTAGATTTGCTTTTCTTAATGATCTCTCGTGGACATCATAGATTATAAATCAAAAAACCCTGATTTAGGTAATGGAAATATTAAATGACTTGACAATATATAAAGCGTAACACTGCAACAAACGAGCAGTCATTGGTAAAGGTATACATCAAAACATCATGGTATTAGCCTAGTAACTTCTAGAGATCTTCGCACCCGAGTGCTAAACGGGCTATAGTGATCTACAGCCATACCATAACAAGGGTTACCTCTCCTGACAAAATCTGAAGGAACATTAGTCTGGATACAGCATTAGTTCTCCTTTGACCATGTGGTTGAGCAAATGTCAGAAAGTTTCTCAGTTACTGCTTGGGTGAGCAGGCATAAGAAAGACCAAGTCAGCTTAATTGTCCTCACTAAATGAAGAGAAACTGAATAAACCTCTCTGCTGTCCAAACCATTATATTTGTTCATCAATCCTTTAAGATTTTAAGTTCGCTATGTAAGGTACAGTAAAACAGGAAGTTATATAGTACAGGCAATTAACCTTCAGTAAAGATCTTTACATGGCCTGCTTTGCAATTCCATCTTCATTCTGCCAAAGGTTAAATATCTAACTAGGAATTAATCCAGCTCTTTTGTTAGTTCAGGTCTAGGAAGAAAAGTCAGATTGACACAACTGAACAGAATATTCTGTGTTCAGTCTATGCTGAATAGACTGTGCTTTGCTGGTAAAATTGACTGATCATTGCTATAGGATGAGAAGACAAGTAAAAATAATTCCTCTTACCACTGATGCTGGTTGAATCCCTCAGAACTCATCAAATCCAAAACATTACTTGCTCAGTATTCCTTTGAAACCATTTGGACGCCCTATCACAATTGTACATTTTAGTTCAAAACCTTTCAGATTCCCGTCCTCTCAGAAAACAAAACACTCCGGACTGCCATCCCCATGCTTTGATGCACAAATGAAATTTGGTACATGATTGCCTAAAGCCACGGAAATAATATCCACACAGACTTTTTCTGTATACACAAGCATGGAGCTACAGGTTGAAAGAGAAGAATCTTTTCTATTACATTGTGGTTATTTGTTTCCCTGTTCTGAATTTTAACAGCCCTGAAGACCTTTCTTTCGTCTTTCCTCACATCAAATATAACACTTCAAATAAAAGTCTAGCAAACAAAAAAAAAAAATGAAGTGTCAGAGGTCTGATAACACTGAAATATTGCATTAGTGTTTTGTATTACAGCTACAGCACAATGAAGCTTCTCTGAATAGAAATGGCACCTGGAGGCTGCGAGCAAGCTTAGCCTTAGAGAGTTCACAGAAAGATCACTTCTAAAATAAGAGAAGGTGCCTCATGCATATTTAAATGAAATATTTTCCTTGAAAAATTAACAAAAGCTAAGACCTATCAGGACAGGTCCTTTCTAAGAAAAAATTATTTGTGATGATTCTAATAGCTCTGCCAATCTGAGCTCAGTGTTTGGCAAATAGATTTGGACAACACAGTGGGGTTGCAGTGTGGAGGAAGAGGGAGACAGAAAATGTCACATCCTTTTTCAAAAGGAGCATTGTGACTTTCCATTTAGAAAAGACAGATGTGTCTGTCGTTTCGTAAGACATACGTCTTACATAAGATGTGTCTTAATTTAATATACTGGCGAAAAAAATTTAAAAAAATACATAATGAAACCTCAGTCCTCCCTGAAACAAAGATACATCAATTCAGGGTAGGTCTGGCCACAGTAGAAGGATAAGATCATTTTAGGAAAAGAAAAAGCAGGCACAGGAAACATTTTAATTGGCTTTCAAGTGGTTGCTTTGCTGTAGAAGTCTTTAACCTTTGGTAACCAAAAGCCAGCATGCTGTCTTGGCCAGCTTGCTGGGGAACTGACATCACATCCTGAGTTCAGTAAGGCCAAAGCAAGGGCAGTGGAGAAGTAGGACAGTGGGGAAATACAGGCCACCTGCGCTACTTCCAATACTGTAATAGTGTATAGACCAAAGTCTTCAAATTCATTCTATTTATCAGTATTAAACCAATTTTCATTTAAAGGCAGGGAAAGAGATTGTGGTTACACAATTTTAATAGCTGAAGTTTCACCCTACTTAGTGATGACTCGATTTCAGTTTTAGTGGAGATTCAGAGAGCCACTAGCTGAAGTGTAATTAAAACCCCATCATAATCAACTCCATACCCTTTGTGGGGAGTCATGTCAGCTTCCCACATGCCATGGGCTGTTCAACTACTTTTTTTTTGGAGTACTTTTTAAACAAAAATATAAGCATAACACTTTCAAGGTTGAGTATAAAAATATCAACAGTATTTGCAACAATTTAGAAAGGTGTCCTGTAACAGCACACTAAGTATTAACTGATGATGTTTATCAAGGATAGGATACTTTAGAGGGGGCTTGGCCTGCAGGGAAGGAGTAGGGGGGGGAAGTTTGGCTAGAGAAAAGGGGAAGGAAGGTGAACATTTTGGATTTTGCTAGAGAAGTTCAGAAGTCATTCAAGATTTTTGAGTTGCAGGCTAAGGACAGTGCAGGCAGGCAGAGCTTTGTTGACTCAAAGTCCTGGAGCTACACAGGAAAAAGTTTCAGCAAGTGCTGTTCAAGGGCTGCCCAAGAGCTATTATCTATGTCAGTTTTGATTTTGTTTAAATTTTCAATGACTACCTTTTCTCAGCACAT
>WAAD01002385.1:0-14772 GCA_013389945.1 Fregata magnificens
GGGTGTCAGTCTCTTCTCCCAAGTAACAAGCAACAAGCAACAGGACAAGGAGAACAGCCTCAAGTTGCGCAAGGGGAAGTTTAGATTGGATGTGAGGAAAAATTTCTTCACCAAAAGGGTTGTCAAGCATTGGAACAGGCTGCCCAGGGAAGTGGTTGAGTCACCATCCCTGGAGGTATTTAAAAGACATGCAGATGTGGTGCTTAGGGACATGGCTTAGTGGTGGACTTGGTGGTGTTAGGTTTTCGGTTGGACTCGATGATCTTAAAGGTCTTTTCCAACCTAAATGATCCTATGATTCTATTCTATGAAACTACAGTCTTAATGTGCGCAGAAAAGTATACCTCACAACCCAAGGGAACAACTAATCAAAAACTGGGGCAGGACTTCTCCAGTATAAGACTGATTAGTTCTCAAACCAGTAGAGCTAGGGATTGAAGAAAATTGTTACACGATGCAAAATATAGATGAGAAAAGTTTCTAAAATGTTTCTGAAAGCAGTATCGCAATACTATTTCTCCAAAAGACTGCAATACTAAATATTATTAACTACAATTTTTGTTTAATCCTGTCTCAGAGGATGTTATTGAAATTTCTCTACTGTCTAGAAATTTATTATATAAAGGCTTTCTACAGCTACATATTTCACTGCAGGTTTTATTCTTCAGCTTTTCCACCAACAGAAATAATTTTAAGGAGTGACTTTGCTCAAGCTCTATATTGCAGACACCGTCTTTCGTTGAGTTGTGTCACATACACACAGAACTCAAGACTTGTGGAAAAAGCCCTGTCACCAAGATTTCTAAAAATCCAGTAATTTTTACTTGTTTATTTACTTTTAAATGACCTATTATTCTTAGAGATATAAACAAGAAGTCCTTCTCATCAATACTCATCAAGAGATTAGTATTGTATTCAACTATGACTCTACGCTAATTCCTACTAGTGGATGAAACAGATGAGTAATATAAATGAGAAAACATCTTTCTTTAGAACGCCTAAAAAGAAAGAAAAAAAGTTTAATACGGACATGTTCTTTCAGATTATTCCAGGATAAAAATCAGATGAAACAGAACCTCTATTATTCAGTCCAGAACTTTCAAATAAATATAGCACTTAGCTAAGTTTTGTTGTGAAATTTCTTCCCCTTGATTGCAAAAATACAACAATAGGGGGAAAAAAAAAGATAAGAGACTGAAATATGACTCTCTATCTTTTTTTTTTAAAATAATGGCAGTAAGATACAACTCAATCATTAAAAACTTACCTGGGGAACAAAGTAGTCATAGCTATTCTGATTTGTCTCTACAAAACTGCCAAGTTAACTATTAACATATACAAGATTCATTTTAATATATGATCCACAAAGTTATTTACGACATTATGTTGTAAAATGCAACTATTATTGTTTTCCCTTTGCAATCTCACATTCAGTAAAACTGCAAAATATTTTTTCTTCCCTTATGATCCACTGACTTGCAACTATCACTGCAACACCAAATAAAGCATACCTCCTCCAGCTCAATTTTATAGCATTTCAATATGTCTCTACCTCAGAATCTTTGAGTCTCACATAATTGGATGGGAAAACTCCTGATTTATCACCCAGTGTTCCTGTCCACCAGTCGCCATCTTTCTTTGTCACAAGAATCATATCACCTTGTTGAAAAGTTAGGTCTCCTTGTTCAGAACTCTCATAAGTATACATAGCAATATACTCTGTAAGAGGGAAATAAACACAGAAAATGGGAAAACACTTGATAAACTGCTCAATTATCATTTGCAAAACCTAACTAATATAATGTAGTCTATCCACGGGTTAGACAGAAGACAAATTTATTAATTACTATTCATAGAAACCTCAATATTTAATGCATAAAATGATATCTATCAGAACTAAATACAATCTATCAAAAGGCTGCTTCTGGGGGATTTTTTTTTGTAAAATAATTTGCTAGTATAATTAAAATGTACATAAATTATTAATTTATATCTGAAAACATGTTTCCCAATGGTTTCTGTTTTGTGCTGATGACTAGAATTTTCAGTCTTGGGGATGGAAAGTCTCAGTATCCAAATATCTGTAGATAGAGTCTTCATTTTACGTATGCTGTTTGGCTCTCGTATACAATGAATTCTTTCATTACTTGAAGCTTTGCATGAGCGGCACACATCTCATTGCATCTTAACGCAACAGATGGCTGGGAAATGTTAAAACAAAGCCTGAATGTGTTCTGTTTTGTTAAAACACAGTCAACTACTTAGTATTCAAGTGCCAAAACACTAAAGTAAACTGATGTTGAGAAATGCAATGCATAATTCAATCACAGAACTACATGAAAACTTTTACATAAATGATTACAAAGGATTTCAGACAATTCAGTAACATTTTCTATACAACTTGATACATTCTTATTTAACTTGAGCATTATCACACTTTATATGGGCATAAAACAGATTTCTGAAGATTATATCCTCTGCTTCTAGGACCAGCTCTCGACCTAAGAGCAGTTCACAATATTTCAGATAGACTTTCATGCATACGTTACAAAACGTTCAAGTATTCCACTGCAGCTGGCAATTGTTCTATTTGCTTGAACACTAAATCTGACCAAAAAGCTTAGCCTGGGGAAGTTCAGCAAGAATTCAAACCACAATTAATATCCTTAATGAAAGCTAAGACATGGTTTGTCTAACAACTGCAGCTGAAGAACACACACATCTGTTTGTATGCACGTACACACACATTAAATATCATAATGTATGCTATACACATGGAATTTTTCTTAAATCCTTTAAATGTAACAGAAGATGCTAAATCCATGTTTTATTATTTCTTAAAAATACAGCTTTTTTTGAAATGTTTTATTAAAAGTTGTGTCCTTTTAATACAAACATATAACCTGAGATATCCCATACCATACAAAAAAGACTTAGCATTTCTACAATTGCTTTTCCTCAAATACGTAGTGAGCAAGACTAGCTGTATTTTGAAATAACTGATTAGCTCACTTTACTTGTTACATGGATCTTTACCATTCCCTTTTTTTAATTTCTGTAGTGCTCATGCCAGTGGCAAATTAAATACATGAGTAACCAGACAGACTCTTTCACTTAAAATTGTATGTAGAATTGTAGTTAAAAAACTTAAGGTGTGCTGTAGAGATTATACACAAATGTTCATTTGTAACCTGTATTTAGATTCATTGATTTACTCTGACTGTGACTTAAATTAACCTAGCTGACTCTGCACTGAAGTGGATTAAGAGTGCCCACACAGTCTGTTAACACAGCTCCTGTGGAGACATTAACCTCCACCTGAAGGGTGGTAACAGCCAGGAATGCACGTCTTTTAAAACCCTTCAGAGGTCTGACAATTATCTATCTGTGCCCCAGGCTTTATCTTTAAAAATGAGGGGTAGCCTTGACCATAAGGATCACAACATTCTATAACTGATTGCAATTTCTTTAATTAAGAGCTTTAATGACACACTGGAAATGATCTTTGGGTGAGACTGAGACATTTATTAATAATTCCTGACATCACGAAGTACACGTACAGGTGTGCTTATTTGGCCCTCTGCAAAAACCCATTCCAGACCAGGAATTGTTACCAAAATATTTATACAAGAAACAGTACAAACTACAGATGATATTTTAATGGCATGTGAAATTATTTCTTCTGTATACACAAGATACATAAATTCTTACTATAATAATTTTAAATCATTCTAGAGACAAATTGGTTTGCACTTCAATTTTAACAGGCCCGATCTTAAAACACTAAGATCTGATTCTAAGCTTGTTTCTGGTAATAAGCAGACTTATTCTATTTAATTACATAGTAAAATACTATTAATGCCATTCAGTTTGAAATGCTTACCTTCACCTGACATAGTTGCTTTTGTTGCTGGTGATGCTACTCTTTTCAGACTAGCAGGACTTTCTGAGGAACCAGAATCCATGCTTTAGAAGAAAATAACGGTTATTTAAGAAATTAAATCTCTTCAGAAAAAATATTATTATATTTAAAAACAAAAAAATGCATATGCATCCATAGGCAATTCCCTACATTTTAAGAGACGAGACAGTAAACATGCAAATTAAAGCTCTTAAGTACAATGGCCAGTCATAGTTACATTTAGGTAACTCCCTTAAATACACAAGTTTCTGCACCTCCTCTTCTCCCTCAGAAAAAATAAAAATCTAAAATCATTCTCATTTGTATTACTAATGTTCATGTTGCATTCACATTACACAGAACCAGATTTTGATTGTTTCATCCTCCAAGAGTAATGATAAGTGATTAAGTTTTGAGGTATACCTTTTTATTTTGGGGAAGGATAAGCTATGACTTACATAGCTGTAATTCATAAAATCCTATACACTAATTTTTTAGTTGCAAGTCACATAAAATTAAGATCATTCATTAAGCTTTAGATCTTTTGTTGGTGATGCATGACCCAAGGAGAACTGAGCTTAGTTTTCTTATTTCTCACATGAATTTCCAGGGTTGGAAGTCAAAACCGCCCAGAAGAGAGTCATATTAAGAAAAGCATTTTTACAGAGTAGATTCTAAACTTTAAAACTCAAGTGTGCAACTCTTCATATTTATTTAACTATTACAGTAGAGAAGTAAGGCATGGTAAAAGCAAATAAAATACCTCGTTGACTTCCTAATGGGGCCTGAAATAAGCTTCACATATGATTTAGGAAACCACCCCTTTTGTCCTTGAACCTCTCCAAACCACCACATATCTTGCTGCTCCAAAACTGTGATGATATCATTTTTGTTGAAATTAAGGTGGTTGTCTTTTTTTGCTCTCCAAGGATACAAAGCCTGTGCTTGAAGCCCCTCCACTTTTTCGCCCTAATGCAATTTTAAAAGAAAGAGGGAGAAGTCAGTCATGAACCACCTTCATAAAGAAAGCTGCTTAAGGAATTATATTCTTATGCTACTTATATAGCAACAAAATACACAGACTCTCCCTCAACTGTATAAAGCAAAGTGAGTCAATTTTTTTAATTTACATTAATAATAATTTAATTTTAATTACAAAGTAATACCAGAAACATTTACAGTCCTCCTACATTTCTATCTGTTAACACATAATCAGTACAATGCACGATTATCAGAGGTTTTACTTAACCAGGTAAATGAAGATTTACAATCAAGATATATATATAATAAACCTTCATGAAGCTATTTTGGCAGGACTTAAAGTAAACTTTATGGAAAATGATGCTTTGCTGCAAGTTATTAATTGTACATTCCAACTTTTATTTTTGCTCTAAGATACTAAGATATTTAGCATTTTTCAGAACACATTAGCTTACAAGAACAGTATATTGTTCCATTGAGGAAAAGGAAATGCCTTAACAGATGGACAAAATTCATCTGATGTGAAGCTTTGCCATTGCTATTCCATTTACCTACATAATTCACTTTGGAGTGAAGGTTATTATCATGTGATTCAGGAAAGCCCCAAGGAAGTGACCCAAAACTGGCATCCTGCCAAAACATTAAGACTGGACCACCAAAGTCTAAAGAAGCCAGCACAGAATAGCAGAACAGAAACTGCTTCATGTTAAATTCTGCCACCAATTTTGCAAATGGATGTACGCTACCTGTTCATCACTCCAAACTGAAATAGCTTACCTATCTCAGGGGACTGTTTTAATGCATGGTTGGTGTTCATACTTTGCTTTCCAAACATTTGTGCTGGGTCAGAACAGTTTTAATGAATATGGATGCTCACCTGACCCAATACAGGAGAGGGAGATGATCCTGTAACAGTGGCAGGAGTGAAGGCTGATCGCTGCCGCAGCTGCCCTGCACTGGGAACAGTCAAAGACGGCTGAGCTGCCCAGGCATCCCAGTTATCAGTCTCTGGTTTCTCACTAGTGTTTGTTGGCCATCTGAAAAAAAGAGAATGACGTAATTCCTACTGTTTTCAACTGAATAAAAACAGTTAGGCAGGAAGATTGTGCAGGAAAAAAAAAAATCTACATTCTATGTTAATTTATTTTAATTGAATATTCCATGAGCATCATAACTCTCAGGTGGAAGTAGAGCAAGCAAAAGCAGGCTAACAATAAATTTATATTAAAAAGGCAAGCTCTAAATACAGTTGCTTGTCCTTGCTACTTAAGGCCAGCTGTTCCTGTAATTTAGTTTCATTTCTTAGCTGTGCCCCAATACAACAGAAGTTGAAGTACTGCAGTCTATATTATACAGTGGAAAGAGGTAACTTAAAAGAAAAAAAAAAAATCATCATTCTCTTCAAAACTGGTTTGAAATCTTCACACCTGCACGTCACCCTTTCCCTTACACGTCATTTTGCTGCTTCTCATTCAAATCCTTACCTTTTTTCTTTGGCTTAAAATCATTTCCTATTAACTTATTTCAACTCTTTAGAGTTTTATGCAATGTCTTACCCTTTTTATGTTATCTTTTGTCCTTTAAAATGCCTACTAAATCTCACGATCCATATCTCTGCATCCAAATACTCACTTAAATGAACAAAATCCCCTGAACTCTAGGAATGTAAAGAAAGCACCTATCTTTAACCTAAGTTTCCTTTGCCTGTTGCTTGTGCTATTAGTTTGAGTAATCAACTGTTGTCCACCAAGTTTGTAATAGTGTCCAAAAGCCACAACCATCCCTAACCCCTGTATCATGTCAAGGACAGTATTATTAGTATAAATGCTCTGGCACTCACTTTGTATTGAAATGTAATATTAATTTTTATGAAAAGTATGAAAGCATGCATTATCCACTTAGGGTAGAAATACCTTTGTCAAAAGCACGATTTATTCAAAACAATAAAATCCAGTATGTGCCAGACATCTCCAGGAAGCTCAAGATTTAGTCTTACCCTCCCCCCTCAGAAAAATGACTGTTTGTAGTAAAAAGAGAAGAAGTTTAAATAACTGGAAAAGCTACTGTGACCTATTTGATGAAAATTTTGAAATAGAACCTATTATGTACTGTAATATTGCAATAAGATATTTAGATTTTAATTTATAAATATGTATTACATGATCAAAAGATAAGACAATTACTTACCCAACCCCACTTACATAGGGTTGATAATACTGCACAGAGCATTAAATTGAGTTAACAGGACATCCAGGGAAAGGCATGTGTTCTACTTGTATCAGTCTTATTAATGTTGTGATAAGGAATTAAATCATTTTTTCATGTTAACTCTGTCATTATCATATTTTGCATAATCCAAGTTGGAAGCCTTCAGTGAGGATTGGTGTCAACTAATTTAAGAGAAGGAAGGTGAACACCTTGGGATTTCCACCATGTCACCATCCTCACTTAGGAATGCCTCCTGTTTGTGATGTGTCCTTCTGCATTGCTCAGGCAGATATATGATGGGAGCATGGTTCAAGTTCCACAAGGCTGCGATTTTAACTATTCACTATGCAAAAAATATTTTACTTCAAACAAGCTATTTTTATTTTGCAGTCCTGATACTCTGTGTTAACTGCCACCACAGTCAAATCGATTAAAAAGGACTCCACCACATTTAAGGCGATAATCACTACCCAAACATACGTTGAACTGAAGTCTGCCCAGTTATTGGCAGTTGTAGTACACTCTGTAGAAGCAGGAGTTCCTAGCGATGTAGTTGTTTCATGCACAGAAACTTTAGGTGCAGCAGCCGCCTCAACTGCTGGCTTTACAGAAGCTGGAACTTCATTTTCAGGTATTTTCTCTGCATAGTTTGCAGGAAACCATCCAGTTTTCCCCTTCAATTCTCCACCAAGCCACCCTGGTTCTCCAGTCTGGCTTTCATCCACCTGTAGACGTATTAAGTTAGAAAGTTAAGAAACATAACATACAAATGGAATTTTTACTTAAAACAATCTGTCTTATCCACAGTAATTAACTTTCTCTAGTTACAGAGACATGACACCTTCATTACAAATACAAGTGCCACCTAGGTAAAATTTTGCTGCTGTTATTTAATTTACCTTTGAAGGATTATGTTGACAGCTATTTCTTCTATGGCATATTAATAGATAAGGGAACATTTTGCAATGCAATACTGCTTTGCATTCCCCCCTACAAGCCAAAATCAAAACGATTTCTTGGTGATGAGGTAATAATGTTTTATTTCAGTCCTAATGCATAAGCCAAGCATGGGTTTTTAAACAGTTGCTTGAAAGTCTGCCATAGTACAGCAGTCTTGAGAGAAGTGAGTTCTAGAGAAATCCCTTAAATGTTGATATTTCTGGTTTAACTAACACAAAATGCAGTTTTTAACAAGTTTTCCCAGATTTTCTCTTGCAGAAAATACAACAAAAAACCACAGCATATTAAAAAGAACAACCATCAAATAATTCAAAACAAATCCACAGATTTGCTAATTTATTTGTACAAAACGATTCCACGGTAAGTTTTCATATGTAAATGTGCAGGCCTCTGTTCTTTCCCCTCACCCTGATATCTTTGCCAAGCCATAAAGGACTAGATGAAACAGAGCTATTTTTGCAGCTGTATTTTAATTCCTACTTATTGATTATTATAATCGTGTTAAGCTATGATTTTGAAAATTTCACACTTTCCTGTTAACTCTTCTTAAACATTTCACACATTTGTTCTCCAAGCTCTACTGACAGACTACTGTCTTAGTCTGCTATTTCAACAAAAGTAATCAGTTTAAATTCTGTGAGCTGCAGCTAACCACATTCAGCAAGAATCACAGAAGAAAAGTAATTGACTATTGCTACCCTGGTGAATTGATACGGTGGCTAAATACCTCCAAGGAAATGTCAGTTGCAGAAACTTTTTAGAAGAAAAAAATACAATAACTGTATTTGGTAATAATTTTGGTAAATTTGGTGTTCTAGCTATCTAATCTCTTTGATAGGTCAAAAGAATCTCAGTTTTCAAGCAAACCCTTACATATGAATAGGGTTTGCACCTTTGACGTAACTAACACCTACTCTGTAGAACAATCTGCTGTGCATAGCTGCAGATTCCCCAGCAATGGTCAAGTCAGCAGTAAAACCAGGTCAGTAATGAAAAGTCAAATGACCAACCCTATAGAGTGGCTGGGTTTTGGCAAGAATTTCTCTCATCTGTTTAGCCCAGCAGCAATCAGTATTTCAAAACACGTAAGAGTTTCAAACGACAGCATAACTCAAGAGTTGACTGTGGCAGATAACAGAACAGCAGTCAGAGATGCTTAAATTTGTACTTCTAAATCACCTGACACTACTTCCTAAAAATCCATTGTCAATGTGAGGGATTTGTTGATAGAAGAATGCTTCATGAGCTAAGGAATAAGAAATAGTATCCTTTTCAGTCAAAGGAGTTTTCAGCATATGACATTATACAAAAATACCATATAGTAGTGTCTCGAGCTAGATGCTTCCACAGTTGGAAACACACCTACGAATTCACTCTATCAATTTTAACAAAATATAACCCAAACAAGCTGCTTGCTTGGAGGGGAAAAAAAAAAAAAAAAATAGTGGCAGAAAAATGGTGCAATGGTGCGAACTAGTTGCTCTAGACTAAAGGTGGGACCGTTCTTTTGCCTAGAAGTGACTGAAACCAAAGCAGCAAAGCTTCTGCCTCCGATTGTCCGATTGTCCCTGGACTACTCATTAGAGCTGCTGATAGATTGCTTTGCCTTAGGTCAGTTGTTGACTCTTTGACTGCCTGCTATTGTAATTTGTAACCCACACCCCTCTCTTGGTGCAAAACAATCCGTTATTTCTGCTTTTTGTTGGGTCCATCTTCTGTCTCAGTCCCTATTAACTCAAAGCAAACCCAGAAATAAATGGACTACATGCTTGACCAGTTCAATGTGGTTTTACTGCAGTGCACAGCAAAATTTCCACTGCAGCACTGAATAGGATTGTTAAAGCAGCAGCATGAGTGATGGAAGGTCACAGCAGAGAGTGAATCTTGGAAGAGAAGGGGAGAAATGGATTCTCTGCACCTGATGCCAAGTTGAACAATCTAAACAGTAATAATAGTCACATAGTTTCTACTCTCATTCAATTGGTCAGGTAGTAACTAGAATCACTAACATACAAAAGAATCAGGACTGAAAAGCCAAAAATCTGTTATGGTGATGTTCTGAAAAGGGCATCTGTGAAATGAATCACAGTCATACAGAAACCACTGTGATTTTTCAGAAAGAAATGTTTTGTACAAGCAGAGGAAAAAAAAAACGTACCAAAGGGTTTTAAAAACAACCGATTTAATGGCTCTTTAGAAGACAGTTTTAAGTTAAAATAATTCATAAAATAGCCTATTAGGATAGTTAAATTTATGCTTATTCTAAGCATTCTAATTCTAAGCTTATTCTAAGTTTTCTATGTATACTCATGAAAAGGCACTGTGAAGGATAATTTTAACTCTATAATTCATAAAAAATCCGGTTCCTCAGTTATTCATATAAAATAGAATTTGTATCTGGTTTTGTAGTACAGTATTGGAACTTCAAATAAATTCCTTTGAACCTTTTTAAAATTAATTTGTTCTAATTTCCTCATATATTTTTACATCTACCATCCCCAAGCCCCTACGACAAACTATCCCAGATTATTTTTTTCCAAAATACAGCTAGACTTTAAATGTACACCTGAATAGTGAATTATAGTGGGTGTGGTTTTATTTTTTATTTATTCAACTGTACTTTAGAGCCACAGCTTACAACTACTTCATTCCAGCAATGGAACACAAGTGACAGGAGTAACAGCAACACAACTCTTAGCAGCAAAAGCAATAGGTCCAGTTAGTATCTCTGTCAACAGAAGGGCTGGCTTTGCAGTGGCCTACTCCACTTTGACCTGGCTTGTGTATCACCAGCGGTACATGCACGCAAAAAGAGAAGCCCTGTTTTATGGTAGATACTCACTCTGCATACAAAGTCAAACCCCAATACTCTCACAAAAAGTATTTAATCAAAGCTAAACAGAGTAACACTGTCTGTTTTGCTCACCTATCTATCCATTAAATGACCATTTTAATTCTATTCCACTTGTAGGCTTTTGATCTAGATATTTTGAGACTACTGGAATTCCTGTTATAATGTTGAATATAAGTCCTGCAGGCCAGAGGCCATATGTTGATTACTCCTACACAGGATCTAACACAAGGAGGCTGTCTATGTGTCTAATACAAAGAACATTCATTCTAACTCTCACAATCAATAACTAACAAAACTGATAAGAAACTATCATTATGAATTTGTTTTAGACTTTCCATGGAAGCTTCTTTATGAACTTCCTGTTTAACTTATGTTCTCCTGCTAACAGAGCCACTACAGTTCAGTAATGCAATAATTCACCTGTATTTCCTTGAATTATGCTTAAGTTTATTTAAATAAGCTGTATTATATAAAATATTATCAGCTACAACAGAATCCATTCATTTACTTCAAGCTGGAGCCTAACAGCAGCAAATGCCAGCAGGACTTCCTTTGTAAGAGAGCCATCCAAAGGAAAAGAATTCCTTACATTGTATACATATATTCATACACATAATAGAAACTTAACTTCTTGAACGGAGAGAGCCCTGAAAGAGGCATGGCTTTCTTGGCTCAGAATATTTGTTCCCAGACAAAAGCTTGGTTAAGTTATAGTTAGGATTATAAATTAGTAAGAAGTTTAAAACAGTGAAAGAAATTTAAAGTACATATAAAGGTAAGAAGCAGAGAAAGCAGAAATCCAAGTTAAGAGAAAATATAAAAATCCTGTAGTTAAAAAGTGGAAGAATTTAAAAAAAATACAGCCTATACCCCACACATTCACTAAACCATTCATTACACAAGATACATCAGTGCTACAGATAACTAACGTATACTGGAAAGTCAGGCAGAAGAAAGCCCTCCTCAAATTTGCAAATATTTTTCCTTTCAGAATAAACCCTCATCCTTCTCCCTCATTTCCACCAAGACAGGTCTCAAGATTCATGCACAGTGTAAAAGTGCATTACACTGTTGTAAAAACTATTTACAAGCTATACATCTATTAAAGCCACAAGTCATTCTGACATAATGAATTCTGCAGTCCTATTTACATCCAGGATCTAGGCCTGGTTCCCATGTGCACAGTCAATGGATTTGGGCTTCAGCTGAATTCTTTGCTCAGGGCAGTGACAGTTTGGGTGGCATCTTCTGTACAGCTATGTGATTACAGGACATGATTGCACAAGCCTGCACACACAAAGCCATTGACAAGTGTTAAAATGGTGAAGTACTAAATTTGCCTATGTTAGAACACATTCTAAGCAACACTTATGCTGTTGCACACAGTAAACTCCTAACTGTATAGGTCAGCTTAACTACAGAGTTGCATTTATGTCATAAATTAGACACACTTTAACATGTAAGCTTGTAAATTATTATTTTCCAAAAAAAACGTAACCGACTTGAACCTTTTAGAACCACAGGACACGACAAACACTTAAGGACAGAGAAGAATCTAGGAGTCCAAATACCCATTATCAAAAGTAAGTTCTGGTCCATTGCACTTAAATTACTTTTGACAAT
Source organism: Fregata magnificens (assembly GCA_013389945.1). Taxonomy (NCBI): domain Eukaryota; kingdom Metazoa; phylum Chordata; class Aves; order Suliformes; family Fregatidae; genus Fregata; species Fregata magnificens. The sequence continues at coordinate 12,528 of WAAD01002385.1, forward strand.
GTGAGCTAGTTTGTTCATTTTACCCTAGATGAATTCAAAAACAAGTAAACTACATGGTAACAAAATCTGTATTTATGAAAAATGAATAAATTGCATAGACTTCCTAACAGTCAAACAGCACACTTACCCATTCCCTTTTAACCTCCATCAGGAAAGCAATGATTTAAAGCAAGGCAGAATTATAACACATTTCACGAAAGTGTCTTATTTATATTAACTTTTCTGAGAGTAGCCCATTTAAGCAATTACTACAAAGCAGGAGATAAATCCCACAAGAATCAGTCATCAGGTTTGAATATTGTCAAAAGTAAGTTAAATAAAGAAAATTGAGAGTAGTTACTCTACTTCTGTAGAGTAAGTTAAAATAAAGTCCAAAAGTAACATATAGGAAGACTCAGATTACCTCAAAGTCTCTATTTAAAACATGTGAAGTGCTCCTTAAAATCATATATTTTTGGCAAAAATGCTATTTCCCTGCAAGTCTACCTAACAGTGATCACTCTTCCTCAAGGAAAAAAAGTTTAGTTATATGCCTAGGCTACAATCTATTTCCCAAGAAAGCAAAACAACACAGCATTTTTCAATAGCCTAAGCAGACCCATGTACACATCCTCTCTCATTTAATAGCTGACTGACCAATACTATTTCTTGATGCAGAATAACAACACATTGCATTGTTATTCAGAATGGCATTGCGCCTCTTCCTGAGTCATTCAGTAGTGCTACTAATCCAGGATTCACCTTTTATTTTCCAAAAGCAACTTCTAATGTCACAAACACTTCAGTGTGACACAGCTGAATCAATTAAAAAAAAAACAAACCCAAAAAAACCCCAAACAAACCAAAAAGGCTGAGAGATGAAGGCTCATCTCCCCAGAATACATGCTTTTTAGAACATAGTTATTGTTACAACTTATGAGAGTCTATAAAGTGTATTTTTTCCAAAATCCATTCTTACTAAACTGTGCCAAAATGCAATAGCTCTTAAAATCTATTTTGTTGGGTAGAACACCATGACGAATACACTTTCCCACAGGGAACAAGGTATCATTTAACAATTACACTAGGAATTTTCATTATGAATAGACATATGCATGTTAAGATCATACTAGCAATTTATTAATATTAATATACACATTTAATAACCGCAGTCATTAACAACAGAACTATAATTTTAGTGATAATCAGAGACAAAAGTAGAATATCGCTTTAGAGTTTAACATGACAGTTATAGGCTGACGATATCGCCATATCTCATTATCTACTTAAAAAAAGAAATTAAATTATTCTTTATCAACACACCTGCAACCAAATTTTTAGGTTTTGAAGTTTCCATTTTTTAGAAATGACATTTTATCTACTGTATATCCTCTACAAAATAAATGTAGAAGTATCTCACAAAAGAGTTAAGTAGATAAAAAGAAAAAAAGAAAACCAGANTAGATAAAAAGAAAAAAAGAAAACCAGAGTAAATTATCATACAAACAATTCCAAGTTACTATTAGATCATTATGTCAAAAATTGTTACCAAAAGAGCTGTATAAAAAATTTCCAGTATTACTGAAGAAGTATCACCACCATACAAAGACTATGTTAATGTTTATGTCATCATGACAGAAGTGTAGCCATCTTGTAGTTTAGTGTAATTGTTTCACACAGTATTGCACTGGACATCACGTTCTCTTAATAAAGGCAATTTTCCAAATTAAAAATTTTACACTGCTCTTGTACTATTCTTATAAAAAAGTAAATTTCTTACTAGAAACACACTTTATTTATCAAAGCCAGTTTTTGATTCCACACGTAATAGCCACTCTCTCAACAGAAAATCACAGCAACTTTATTCCCTACGTACCTTGGAGGACAAGAAGCCTGTCACGGAGATAACTTCTGTATAGGAACCTTTTCAAACACTTTGACAGCTCAGCCTACTAAAACTGATACGATCTACTCATGGATTATGTTTAAACTTTACACTTACAATGAACTGTAAGAAGCTATCCACTATTATAATAGGGTTACTATGTCATATCACAGAATTTCAGTATTCACTGAAATATTTTCTCAAGACTGTAAAAAAATCTTGCCATATATAATTTCAATCACACAAGTGCAAAAGCTTAAGTAATTTTTTCGAGTAATATCACAATCCCTTCTTACCATGACTATGTCGCCAGGCTGAATAGTGATTTCATCGTGGCTTCTTGATTCAAAAGGATACAGTGCTCTATAATACACTATTTTT
>WAAD01002386.1:20710-59312 GCA_013389945.1 Fregata magnificens
AAGTTCAGATTGGATATTAGGAAAAAGTTCTTCACTGAGAGGGTGGTCAAGCACTGGAACAAGCTCCCCAGGGAAGTGCTCATGTCCCCAAGCCTGTCAGTGTTCAAGAAGCATTTGGACGATGCTCTTAGATATATGGTTTAACTTTTAGGTTGCCCTATGTGGAGTCAGGAGTTGGACTTGATGATCCCTGTGGGTCCCTTCCAACTCAGGATATTCTATGATTCTATGATTCTTTTGACACCTATCACTGGCAGATGACGGCTTCACAAACATTAGTCTATTTATCCCCATTTTATACACAGAGAACTAAGGTACAATTATATTAGTGCCAAAAATGTGTTGTTTTGTCTGCCTGTTTCGGATGGCTACATTTGTCAAGGATATAGCATTTATTTTTACACTTCATTTGGCAATCACATCTGATATCAACTTGGCTTGCAGTTGAGAAGTCTCCAGAGCATGAGGCTGGGTACCTAGGAAGTGAAAAATACATATTTCTCATCGCTTATCCCAAATCTGAATTAATTGAGTTTCAGCCTCAAGCAGGATTCATTGAAATGAGACAAGGAGAGAATCCAGTTGTCCAGGAGATACTCTTCTGTCTCAAACACACAACCAACTTTTTCTTCTTGAAGTCTTCTGCCTCAGTCACCGCACTGTGTACCTTTTGTACTAGATGAGGAAAGGGTCATACAAACAACAAGCTACTTCATGACTTCATACTCTGAACACCAGATATCCTGTGTACTGAAGGAAGGAATGGCCTGTGGTAAAAACAGTATGTGAGCTCATAAATAAAAGGCTGTATCATAGTACATATATTCCAGGAGTTTGAATTAAGTTTTCACAAGCAGCTTGAGCTTGAGTGCTCTCTACTTTTTGAATGTTTTAGTCTGTAATCTTAACACTCTCCAAATTACTTTTAGGAGGTAACTTCCTAAAAGGCAATCTAGAAAAACAACCATAAGAAATTCTATTTTGTTGAAGCAAATTTACATCCCTGGGGCTCATCCAAGAAGTTCAAAACTCAGGAGTTTATAGAACAAATTCTGGTGACATGAGCTAATAGCAAGTAAAAGCAGGAGAAAACTATCATCTGTGAATTCTGTGCAGCTCGATCATTAGGGAGAGATAAACTAATATTTTATGTTGTCTCTTTACCAGCTAATTCAGGAATCCTGGATCCTAATCTGCATTCAAAAGGACCATGCATTCCCCTTTCTTCTCCATCACTACCTGCCCTGCAGCCTATGTTTCAGTCTTCCATTTTCTCACATATGTCCTAACTTCCAGTCTGAAGATGCACATCCTGGCAGATCTGAGGCTTACATCCTAGTCCCATATCTCTTTGAAACCTTGTTCCAGCTCCCATCCTTTCCTTACCTCAGTAATCATTCAATCCCCTCAAGCATATCTTCTCACATTTCCATATTCCAGCACCACTTCCCTGCTCTCAGTTCTTGGCATTATAGCAAGCTGTTCGGGAACAATTACAGAGTTTGCACCTCAGACTGGAGCATATCGGTATGGATGGAATCTAAGAATTTATCAATCGCAAACTAACTTGTGCAAACAGAGAATATTCAGGCTTACAGGAACATAGAAACATAAAAGCAGTCAAACCAAAGGTCTGTTTAGCCGAGGATCCTGTCTCTTGCAGTGGCCACTGGTGGATGTCTAGAGAACAGCAGAAGACAGCCATAGAGCGATACCTCCCCAAATATTCTGCCAGCGTCCAGCTTACAACTTTTGCAAATGTAGGTTAGTGGATAGAAATCAGGAAGGAGAGAGGTGGGAAACAACAGGTTGCATATATTACCATGGATCGTAGTTGTTAAATTGTAGGTTTCAAGGTTTCTTCTGGAACAAACAGGAGATATTTATGGATTTCTATGGGGTCTGCCCCATGGGTTTTGGATAATGTAGTTAACCATGTGTCACATTTTAAAGATTCAGGATTTTAAGATACCTAACATTGACCATATTACCAAAACAACCCCAACCAGCCCTAAGTCATTGTTCTGCTAGAGAACAGATGACCCACTGAGGTAGGTGGCTTGTTTCTCTACTCAGATAGAAGTGAGATACCAGTTAATTGCTAGACAAGGAAGAGGTAGAACTTTGATGTAACACGTGAGAGAGGAAGCTTACAGCCAGATAACCTACAAGAGAAAGCTTCATCTGAACTTAAAATATACTTTATTATAAATCCCTTTACAAGAAAGCCAAAGGCCGTAAGTTTTAACTCTCTGCAGTTTATGGACCTTTAATTTAATGGGAAAGTGTTAACAGATACATTTTACTGTTTGAAAAAATAGAGTATTTGACTCTATTTCTAGTTATGTTGGTAAAACAGAAGTAAAAGTATGGAACAGAAGTAAAACTATGAAGACATCTGTGAGGAAAGATCCTAGGCTGGAAACTTTGCTCTACAAAGTCACTTTTCAACACACACAATTTAAAATGGCTAGAGATAATTAGTGGAAAATCCCCATTATGAAGAGCTCTTCATCAGCAGATGACTAGGGAATCAGAGAGCAGGAATTAATGTAATCATGTAATTCATGCAATCTGGGAACGGGAAAGAAATGAGTATCAGAGTTTTCTTACGCTATACCTGATGGGTCACTGATAATAGCAAAACTTATGATGGCATAATTTAGAGAAACTCTTGCTTTAACTTCTGTGGGGACCCAAAAGTAAGAGATGAGAAGTCACTTTCCACTGTATACAGGAGCAGCACATAACACAATGTGATCCAGTAAGACATTTATAAACTGTAATTGGGGTTCTTCCTTGTTTTCTGACTATAAACCAGTTAATTAATACAGTTAATCTGTAAGGGTATGTCACACACATACAATGATATAATCATTTAGTAAGAGAGTGCAAGGAAGAACTAGACATTTTCATATTTCTACATGCAAGCTCATCAGTTGGGAAGAAATTTTACCATCTTTTAGAGTCCAGGTGCTCCATCCTGGTCAGTGCTAAATGGGTCACAGTGAAATATGATCCTTCAGCACTGCGTTGTAAGCAAGAGGACCATTATAATCCTTAAACGTATAAAGAACAAAATATTAAGAGGTTGTAGGGGAGTTATATTAAAACTGTACTTGGCAAAGTCGTGGACCAGTACTGAAGTACATGGTCCAAAACATCAAAAAAAATAACAAGACAAATGAGAAAATTATGGAGAATAACTAAGAGAGTGAAAAAATGGACTTAGGATGTAGGGTTTGTCTCACAAAACTGCACTACTCTGTAGATGGTACAGTATTTCTGCATGTTTTATAGAATCATGGAATCATTAAGGTTGGAAAAGACTTCTAAGATCATCAAGTCCAACCATCAACCCAACACCACCATGCCTCCTAAACCAGGCCCTGGAGTGCCACGTCTATACCTTTTTTGAACGCCTCCAGGGATGGTGACTCCACCACCTCTCTGGGCAGCCTGTTCCAATGTTTAACCACTCTTTCGGTAAAGAAGTTTTTCCTGATATCCAATCTAAACCTCCCCTGGCGCAACTTGAGGCCATTTCCTCTTGTCCTATCGCTAGTTACTTGGGAGAAGAGTCCAGCACCCATGAGTTTTCTCTCACTATTGACTGTTTAGGGTAGACTTGATGCTTACTTATTCTAAATGCCCAACTTTTGGATGTTCGAAGAGAGCAAAGCCAATCTGTAGTGGGAGACACCATTGTACTGAGAAGCTCAGGTGACTTTAGCTTTGTACAAATCCTAATTTTATTTAAGGTTTCTCCCATGGGAAACTTATATTTGCTAGTACTAGAGCTCCTTGTTTATTGCCTAGATGTTGAAGTCAGACATAACAGAAGAAAGACACAGGCTGCACTGGAACTACTCATCAAGCTTTGGTATGGATTCTTCATCACTACAAATGTTTTAATCGCAGTTATATTTTTTTTCCCTAAAAGTTATAATATAGTTCACATGGGAATTAATTCTGTGAAAGTCTTTTGTTCTATGTTGATTAGGCAGCCAAGGGTCTATTCTAGAATTGGTCAGGAAAGGGGACACAACAGCACTTCCTGGCTTTCTGATCAGTGAAGCCATCCTGGATAACCTTTTGTCATTAATAGGACCCAGGTGGTTTAACTAGAATTGGGAAGAAAAATGGAAAAATGCCCTGTGACACTTAAACTACATGTGGTCTAATCAGTTTTTCAGAGGAAGACTGATCAGTTTCATGTTCCTTTTTATTTAGATGTGATTATACATAAGTAGATGGCACATCAAGGAACTGGAGAGAAAGGAATTCAGAATGTAGAACTGCTAGAGAAGAATTACCATCACTTTCTTGTTCTTCTGCTATAAAAGAAAGATAAAATTGCTTGTATATTCCCCAGAATATATATCTTTTTATTTCTTTGGAAATAAGTGGGATTGTATCAAGAAATAACTGACTTTATTATCCGTTTTTCTTCTGGAGGCAACAAATCAGCACCCAAAGTTGTTGGGAAAGCCATTGAAACTAAACAGACATATTGTATTTTCCACTAGTTGTTTGTTGTTGGTTTTGTTGTTTGTAGCAATTACACATTTTGGTAAGAGATCTTTTCAAGGTGCTTAAATTCTAATAAAAGCATAGCAGAAAAAACTTGTGTTTTATTTACAAAGAACAGTTAATAATAGTTGACCAGTTATTTTTCCTGAATTGGGTTGCATTACTTAATTCTGATTTTCCTCCAGCAACAACAGTGTGCCCAGGTGGCCAAGGCGGCCAACAGCATCCTGGCTTGTATCAGGAATAGCGTGGCCAGCTGGAGTAGGGAAGTGATCGTGCCCCTGTACTCAGCACTGGTGAGGCCGCACCTCAAATACTGTGTTCACTACAAGAAGGACATTGAGGTGCTGGAGCATGTCCAAAGAAGGGCAATGAAGCTGGTGAAGGGTCTGGAGAACAAGTCTTATGAGGACCGGCTGAGGGAACTGGGATTGTTTAGTCCGGAGAAGAGGAGGCTGAGGGGAGACCTTATCGCTCTCTACAACTGCCTGAAAGGAGGTTGTGGTGAAGTGGGTGTTGGTCTCTTCTCCCAAGTAACAAGCGATGGGACAAGAGGAAATGGCCTCAAGTTGCGTCAGGGGAGGTTTAGATTGGATCTTAGGAAAAATTTCTTTACCGAAAGAGTGGTTAAGCATTGGAAGAGGCTGTCCAGGGAAGTGGTTGAGTCACCATCCCTGGAGGTGTTCAAAAAAACGTGTAGACGTGGCACTCCAGGGCCTGGTTTAGGAGGCATGGTGGTGTTGGGTTGATGGTTGGACTTGATGATTTTAGAGGTCTTTTCCAACCTTAATGATTCTATGATTCTATTCTATGATTCTACAAACATCAAGGGGCTTAATTTTCTTCACATTTACCTAGATGCAAACTCAGATAGATATTTTAAATTAATAATTACATTGTTGTCAATTTCTATATTTACTAGAGAAAATAATCTGATCCAGACATTTTTGTGGGTATTAGTGGGTGCATTCAGAATTTGTTGCAGTTCTATATCAAGTCTGTCACTGCTGGGAATATCATCATCACAATAAATGTATAAATCCAATACGATGCTTTCAGAATTAAAATGAAACTATTTTACTAGAAGTAGAAGCAGTGAAGTAAACAGGAATTTGCATGGTACAAATGAAATTAAAAGCAAAACCTTCATTTGTATATTGTAAGATGTGCAGTTTTGTAGTAAACATTTCTCAGTGTATGGAGTAAAAATTGGAAGTGTTTTAATTTTCTTTCTTTCACTGACTCAGAGGAGGGTTCAGAAGCTTCACAGAATTCCTACCTCTCCCAATTCCCTCAGTTCTAGAAACTCTAAAGCAGGTGTTTCTTGGGCATTGATCACTTTTAAATTTCAGACTAAATGTGAATCATGTAACTAAAAAAAAATATAGAGATGCTGCAGCATTTTCCTGTTTTAGCATTCTCACTTTCTAGTTGTCACTTAGAAGCTGATGTATGGAATATTCCCAGGTATATACCAGCTGAGGTAGTGGTTGTCTTGAACATTTGGCATTGGCCCAGGGAACCATGATTATGCTTCTTTGCTATGAAATGAAGGACTCGTGTACTATTTGATAGTAAGTGATTGAGGAATATTCAACTATGTTCATCATTTAAAAAAAGACTCCAGAGAAAAACATAATTAGCTAACCTTTTAGAAAAAATCCGTATTAATTTTTCTGCATAGCACAGGACTTTTAAACATAGGAATGCCATATTGCTTGAATATGGAGCAAAGCTAATCCAGTATATTTTGCATTATAGAGAAAGAAACATAAAAGTTAAGCACCTGGAGAGTTCTCATTTTATATGCAAGGTTAATAACACTGTCTTGAGATCAACCCTCTTTGCCTAAAATACTGCATGTATTTTCCCTAACACTGGGACAGAACAGCTAAATTCAAATGAAACATTATACAGTAAAGAAAAATTGAGTTGGTCTCAGCAGACCAAAGTTTCCAAGTGTCATTAAATTTTTGAAATCTGAAATGATCCTTTCATATCATAGCACATATTTGCATATAACTTGTCATCCTCCTCTGGAGACAAGATAAGCAGTATTTTAAAATATCTTAAGATGATACTGAAGGCTTTTATATTTTTAATTCTAAACCGCTTACCTCTGTAGAACACAACCATGTTTGCATTGATAAGAAGTTCTGAAAACTGGAAAAATATCACCCGTATCGATATGGAAAGCAACTTACTTCACCTATAGGTAACATCTACAGATTTTAGTTTTCAGGGTTGGAGACAGCTCCTACGTTAAGCGGTAGCTGGATCCAGGTGCCCTCTTTTATCCACCACATGATAGAAAGAGTGCACCTCAGCAGGGGTGCTAATGTGAGACTGGGAGGGAGGCTACGAGGGATGTGACTTGGACCTTCTACCCTGATTTGTAATCGAAAAAAGGAATACCTGGAATAGCAGATGTCCAATTAGAGAAACATGGTTTTGGACACTTGCTGATAAAGATACAGAGATAAAAAGTAACGACCAGCAGAGTAATGGACTTCTCACATTTGCCATCAGTGATGGCAGGTGAGACTATCAAGATACAGAACTAGAGGCAGCTCATCTGTTGTGTATGGCACAAACTTGAATCCTGTGGAAACAAAGAGATGCAACATGAAACGAAAAGTGTGCCAGTGCTGGCTAACATATATGGTATTATAATGAGAAAAAGGACTTGCTTAAGTGACCAACTTATTCCATCTTTATTTGCTTAAAATTACAGTTTAGAATATACCAAAGATAGTGTGAAGCACCGGAACAGTTATTCCTGGGAAACTTACCACTGGGAGTGGTAAAAATGACAGTCATTGTTACAGACACAGTGTAGTATCTTCTGCAAATAAGAAGAAGTGACAAAGTCAAGGAGAATGACAACCACAACACATGCAAAAGAAAGTGTCTTGCACCTTTGGGAATGGCTAATTACTCTAGCAGTCTGTGCACACTGAATGATCAGAAGGGGTCAGCATGTGACAGTATGCCATACCAGCTCTTTTTAGAACATCAAACAAATATTCTGGCACTTTTCAGATACTGATTGGAGAATGAATAATTAATTAAATTTCAACTACTGTGCTGCATCTTTAGGTGCAAAAGGTGTCTAAAATAGTCTTAAGTATTCTATGCAAAGAACTGGAAATAGTGAAAGTAATAAGGCCCATGAACAAGAATTCCCTGAACAGACTATAACTGACAATGGTTCAGTTCACATATGAAGAGTTCCCACTGCTTTTCGAGGAAATGGTATCAAAGTGACACATCAGCCTCTTACCCTCCTGCCATGAATGGATTAGTGCAATCATTCATTCAGCCATTTGAGAAAGCAATCTGTGCTCCATTCCTGTATGGTATTAAGCTAGCTAGCTCAAGCTAGTTAACAACACAGTAATCTTCTGTCTGTAGGAACACACTCTAGCACTATTGTTTATAGGACTTAAATTAAGACCTCACCAGGATCTCCTAATCCTTAATCTAAAGAAGGATACTGAAAATAAATACTATGGCTGAACAGTCACAGCTAAAAACATCTGAGCAAGCAGTTTTCTTGTTAAAAAAAAAGATATTTCTGAGGCAATTTGGAAAGGTGGAGTAATTAGGACAGAGGCTGGTCCTCTGCTTCACTAGGCTGAAATCTCATAGAACTAATAAGGTTGTGGAGAAGACATAAGGCTGAAAGGGATCTCTCAGGGTCATGTAGCACATCGCATTAGCCCAATGCAAAATGAATTATATCTTTATCATTCCTGACCTGCTCTTTAAAACTTTAGTTAGCTTGTTTTTAAACAACCTCTACAACCTCACGAATTTTATTCCAACACTTCAACACCTCCAACATTCAGAAGTTTTCCCTGACACCCAATTTGAATCTTTCTTGCTTTTTCAGAACAAATATACCCAGACTATATTCCTAATTTCTTTCAGACCATATTTTCTACAGCTGTAGTCATTCTTTTGATTTTCTCTGGACACTTGCTATTTGATGCATGACTTTGTTGAGTGCCCAGAATTGAACACAGTATTACAGTTGAAGAGTCTCCAGTGCCATATAATGTGGGATTATTTCCTGTGTCTTGTAGACTGTATTCCTGTTTATCCACCCCACTACTGGCGGGTTGTTTGTAACACCATTGTATGTTGGTAATACACCAGGAGTCCCACATCCTTCTTTGTAGAACAGTCACCTGAGCACTTCATTGTTCTCCATCCTACATTTGATTATTTTTGCCCAAAGGTAGAATCTTGCACTTTTCCCTGTTGAGTTATATCCTTTTTTTTCTCCAGGTGATTTCTCTGATTTACTCTTTTGAATTCTAATCCTGACTAAACATAGTTAAAATCTCTCCTATTTTTATGTCACCTGCAAAGTTGGATTTTCTATTTAACTACCCAGGTACCTTTTGAAATAGTGAACAATACTGGACCCTGCCCCTCCAGGACTCCCGTCAATACACTCTCCGCTCTCCCATTTGGATGGAGAACAATCAATAACAACTCTATTAGTACAGTTCTGCTTTACAGTGATTTCATCTAGGTCATGTTTCTCCAGGTTATTTATTAGACTTTCACATACAGGAATATCAAAACCATTACTAAAGTCAGTATACAAAACATCAGCTGGTTCTTCATCTATAAGACCCGTTAACCTGACATAGAAAACAATTAAACTAGCTTGCTGTGATTTGCTTTATGCTGGCTGTAACTTTTGTTCTTTCTGATTCTTATAAGTACTTTGTTCCAACATTTTTACAGGAAAAGGCATTAGGCTGATTGATTTAGAATTCCCTGATTTCTCTTTTCCCCCTTTTAAAATATAAGTATGATGTTTTGCCTTTTCTAATCTCTCATTACTTTTCACGATTTGTCAAAGATAGCTGCTAACTACTTCACCCAGTTCTTTAAGTATCCTAGACTGAGGTTCCTCAGGTTCAGACAATTTGAGACCACACAATCCAAAGTATTTTCTAATCTGTTCTTTCTTATTCTTGGCTGAGTACTTACTCCTTTAATAATGGCATTGCGCTACCATCTGATCGCAACTGACCTTGGTGGTGGAAGCTGATGCAAAAAAGGCATTGAACTGTTAGATCTGTTGATAACTTTCTTATGTATTGATCAGTGGGCTAATTCTTTTCTTGATATTCGTGTTATTGCTAATGTAGTTAAATATATATGTACTATTCCTTGATGGTCTTAGCTCACTGCCTCCTTTTTTGTTTTTATTTTTTGTGTGTCTTGGCCTCTCCAATTTTTGTACCTTTATACTTATGCTATATATTTTTATTTCTTCCTTGATAATTTGACCTATTTTGCACTTTCTCTGTGTTTCCTTGTTTAAGAAGAATGAAGAACTCATGGTTTAACCAGGTTGGTGTCTTTGTACATTTACTGTCCTTCCTACACAATGAAACAGTTCACAATTGTGTACATAAATTATTTCTTTCAGGAACTGGCAGCTTGTCTCCAATTGCTGCTTGCTCTTATTTTCCTAAAGATCTTGAATTCCTATTTCCTAGTCTCTCCTTCCTAGGTGTTCTCCTAACTTCCCATTTTCAACCAGTTCCTCAGCTGGTTAAAAACGTGTCTTGTAGAAGCTTCCTTCAAGGTGCTTTCCCCTGCTGCATCAAAAAGTTTTCATCAGAGCATTGTAGGACCTTAATGGACAGTCTGTGTCCCACTGTGTTCTTTTCCCAACAAGTAATAAGCCTAATTAATAATCTACATTGCTACCAAATAGTTGGTCTGGATCACTTGTCTACTTGCCCACAAGTAGTTATAACTTTTGGTTTGCTGATCTGAAATAGGTTCCCACAGTGGTAACACCCATACATATTTCCTTTATTCTTTGTTCAAAGATCTTAGCAGAAGATGCCCCTTTACCATCTGCCACTCATAGCAAAGATAAGTCTTTGCTTATTTCCTTATCTGTCCTTCTACAACAGGTTTTGCCCCATTAGTATTCTAGTTCCCTGAAAAATAATACAATCTGTTACACCAATTTGATCATAACTTGGATCATGTATTAGGACTTACAGGTCTTTAGACACAGTCATTTAGAACAGTTGTATTTAAGCAAAGGGGTGAAGGAAGGGGGTGTTCATCTTCTAAGCATCAGGTGAAGACTGAAGATTCATGACTGCTTATACTAACCATGAACGCTCAGGGCTTCTGGTTACTTTAATATATCCTCATCATCCTGTAAGTTTCTATACTGCAAAGACCCAGAGGCTTCCTTACTGCTTTTTATTCTACAGTAGGGATCAGCAAGTTCTCAGCCTAAAAGACCTGTCTGACAAATCCCCCAGTGTACTATCCATACATTTTTGGGGCATCTTCTCCTAGCCCTTGAAGTAGTCTATGGACTCAGGTATATCATGACATGGAGTTCCCATTAGCTTTGCTGTGGCTGCTCTGCTGGAGTAGTGGTGGCAGGAGTTGCCTTCCCGACCATCCTGGCAAGAACAGTGGCACAGACTCTGTTATCTACTCCCAGACAGCCCTCAGGGGATGACTCCTGTCAGGAACAATGAAGAGACTACAGGAATCCCCGTCTCCCTTCAGAGAAGAAGCAGGAGCAGGAAGAGGTATGCATAGATAGTACTTCTCTGTAGCCAAGCTATGCATATGTCTGTGTGTGAAAGAAGCCATCTGTGACTTCTTTTGTCTGTTCACAGAGTTCTTTCACTAAGTGGTAGTTGCTGCTCACACTTCTTATTTAGGCTGGGAGATTAAACACCCTCAATCAGTCATACCTAATTTATGATTGCAGTATTTCCTTCACAACCACAAGACCAGAAATTTGCTTTTAAGTTTTAAATACAGCCAGAGATTTTTATTTAAGTACATTGTTCCAGGAGGTAGAGAGCAGGCACTGGGATATAATATCTATGCTTTAATCCTACCCTAGATAAAGTTAGCTCTCAATGTCCTAGAAAAACTCCAGAATGCATTATTCAACTCAGGTAGATTTTCTATCATGTTATTTGGTAGACTAAGAATAAGATAGTAAGATAGACATTGAATAAGTAACTGTATTTTCAGAAGTGACACCCAATAGTTCCTAATGAACTTACTGGTAGCTGTTGATTACTATTGCCCAAAATCAAACTATGTATTTAGAAAATGAAATATGGACAGAAGATACTGATTTTAGATTTCTATTAGAAAACTGACAGATTTTTAAGGATCTATAATGTAACTGTACAATCAGTTAACAGCACACCAAAAAACTTCTCCTGTACCCTGAGATTAAACAATGGACTTTCCATGTGACACATTCTATTGTGAGAATGAAAATTTACTTGAAATTGTCCCTGTTTAAGTAATTTTCACAGTGCACTAGCTCAGAATAATTCTTGTTAATAATCTTTATACAGCGCAGCTGAAATTGTTACTCAGGTGCTTTAATAAAAAAAAAAAAAAGTCCTGTAGTTGGTTTCTGAAGACACGCTTCCTCTGCTTGATTGATAGGAACAGACCATAAGGCCATAATTTCACGAGGCTGTCAGTCTCTTTTAGGAAATCTAATAGTATTGGATCAAAAACATTGCAGCCACGTGATGCAAAGTCCTGAGCTCATACAAACTCACCATGCAACTTCAAGTGTATGTAAAAAATGTGAAGGTTAACTCTGTCCTAGAGGATTTGATATTGGAACAAGTATTATCTCACCAAGCTACTTTTGACTTCTTGCTGAATCAAGCACCTTTTGTCCTCCTATAGACAGTATGAATAAGGATAGCCACCATAAAAGAGGCATAAACACTGACTGTATCGAATGCTCTGGTAGTGTGATGGAAATGCAGTGCTATATTCATGCTTGATCTAGATTAAATCTGTACTGAAAGGTGATCCAGCATGTACAAATTTGGAACCAGGTCCTAAGGCTTCTCCTGATCAGAAGTATTCCAGTAAATGACCAGGATGCTTATTGCACTCATCATAATTACGTACAGTTTTACTTAATTACAACCTCTGTTCAAGTAAAACATCCCATTCATTATTTTTCCAAGAGTTTTAAGAGTGGAAGCAAGATAAGATAGAAATAGATCCTTTTTGAACTAGTGGATCCTAAGATCCAGATCCTACGAGGTATTTGGCTATCGGACTATAGTGGCTATAGTTCTATATAACTTGAATATTTTGGGTTGAAGCAATTTTAAAACACATGTCAATGTTGCACAGCACCAGAATGTTTTTCTCCATCATCTGGAATTCAGTACTAGTCTGTCCAACTTTTCAAGTCAAAAAAATTTACTAAAATAAATCAATACGGGACTAAAGACAGAATTTAGATGGAAGCTTAATTGTGCTGACAACAGTTCAACAACTGTAGCAGTACAGTTTCTATAGGTATGATTGAACTAATTGAGTTGCATATTTAACTACAGTAAAAAACAATGTATTCTAGTGAAATAATCAGGAAAATTGGGAGACGTCCCAGCTTCAGCTGAGTAAATGGAGATTTAATATTCTGCCACTTAACAGTCAATTAAGTAACCACAGTTACTTTTTACCTTACAGTTACTCCCAGTCAGTCTCTGGGAGGTGAGTAGAAATGGATTTGTAATTGTAACTAAGAAGAAATGTGTAACTTTAAAAATCACACTGTCTGGAACACCTGGTATTTGGGATACTAGGTATGCATATCAGAGTGTCTTTGTAGGTAGATAGTTTTGTGACCAGTTCCCAAACAGATCCACATTAACCTGCTGAATGGAGACAAATGCAAAGGCAGAACACATACTCCTAGAAAAATGTCAACTGGCAGCAGCTCTAGTCTCCAAGAGCAGCAGCTAAGCGGGCTGATGGATGTTCTTCCTTCATCATTATTTCACCGTGTAGCACAACTAGCTGACTGTGTAGTTACGATCTCTGAACCACTTTTCACTGTAATTCCTGTCATTCTACATCAAATAACTTTGCATATCAAGAAGACCTATATAATCTGTTAAGGTATTTCTTCACTGAGACTTCATTCAAGCTTGATCTCTCTGTGCCATTCATCCATTCATTTAAGCTAGCTGAAGAGCAAGTTTTGCAGTTCTGTCTCTTTCCACAAGTTTAGAATAAGATTATTAGGTGCCTTTGATGGCCTTACTGCACTCCTCTGTAGGATGTGAGCCTTTTCCACACTTCTACAATGTGCTTGGTTTTCCTTTTTGTACTGTTTGCTCCTCTGATCCTCAAACATTTCTGCTGGGAGAAGTAAGAGATTCATACCAGAATATGGAATATATATTTTTAATTCTTGATTAACCAAAACTTTTATCACACTCTCAAGATGATTTGCATCTGAGGATGCTGGGATAGGCTTCCCTGAAGTGATTTTGAAATACACAAAGAATGTTTTATAACAGTAAATACAGTGCTTCTCACAGGCAGCTCTTCTCTAGGTTAAACATTCACACTGTCTGGATGGACTGCAGTCTGTGTTCACAGATTTATGTGTATTTTTCAAATACAGTATCGCCCATTTTGCACAGTATGGTCTTCTGAAAGTTCACTTGGCAAGAAACAGTTCTTGCTAAGTATAAAGTGTGAAATCTGGCAATAAAATTTTAAATTAAACCTAGCATTTTTCAGCCTACATCCTGGCAACTGCTGTCTTACTAAAAAGTAGCAATTTCTAGCAAGTATGATGTGTAGCAGTGTAAGAGGGTTTTACCGAATGCTCATCCTGCTGCATTTATTAATATAAAATTTTGTTTAATAAGTTATAAGATCTTATAATGCAATTTTCAGTACTTGTATTTGTAACAGATAATTCCAATGGTATAATGATTTACTTAATGTAATGTTTTACATTGCAGTATCACTTAAGATTATCACTTAGTCCCACTGTGTTAATGACCTTATAAACATCTTAATACCTGTTCCAAAGTATTTACATTTTAAATATGTTAATTGTAACTTTATACAGTCTTAATATACTAATTAATATTGGGCTTAAAATGAGTTCCATGACATCAATCAGTATCTGCTGTAAAATATATTGCAATTATAGTTTTAAATGAAATTAAATTGTAGAAATTGTATAAAAGAAAGTGTGTATATTCACATAATATCTGACTCAGACTTCAGAAAGAAGCAATTAGTTGAGGATATATATATCTACCCAAAACATTCCACTTAGCTTCCCCAAGATATGCATGCTTTTCTCCTCCACTCTCAGAATTGGCCTGAGGCAATCTTAAAAAAAAGAATAGCATAAAGTTCCCATTAGCTATTTGGATAAATATTTCTAAGGAACATTTAATATATTTCTTTTTCAGACTTTTTAAAAATCAGTTTGTGCTATAATAATTTTCTGAAGATAGCTAATATTTTATCTATCCCTTACTTCAAAACATCACCCCAAATAGTCTCACTAGCTAAAAACTAATTAAATAGTAAACATCTAGCACATTAGAATTTATATTGTCTTCGAAACTTTAGAAATTTCAATAGCTTGTATTATCTTCTACTTTTAAAATCACTGTACAATTTATGCAAGTATTTTGACAAGTAAGACTACAAATACAAGCCCTTCTGTTGGGTCAGATCAGTCAGTGGAACCTAAAAACTGTAGCAGTTGAAAGTCCAGATTGCAAGCGCCTTTATTTATTAAAGCTTGATAATACGCTTTCCTTTAAAAGTTGTTCTGATGAGTCGCACTTTAAAAACCCAGTGTACTTCCAAGAGGTATTATTACATGAATAAAAACCAATTTCTTGTTTCATCCTTCTACATCTGACTTGCAAGATGCACTGAATACACCTACAACTGCATCGTGAAAGCTAGTCCAAAACTGCTGTCAAAATCCCATTCCCTCGTGGGGCTGATGCTACGTTTGAAGCTGTGCCTGAAGCACTTTCACCATCCGCCCCAGACCCACCAGGCACAGCCAAGCAGGCTGCCCCGGGCAGGACACCGGCTCACCAGGCACCCGGCCTTACAGCCACTTCCACCACCTCTTTTTCACAGCAACGTACCCCCAGCCACTGAGATACCAGGTATGACAAGGCAACGATGGATGGGCAAGGATGACTGCAACACCTCTGTTGAGGATACGGTGAACGTTCCCCGTAAGAAAAGTTAAATGGAAAAAGAAACAGTAAAATGACATTATTATCTTTCCAATGTATTGCCCACTGAAGAAGTATCTTGTAAGAGTAAATAGACATTGGGGAACCCCGGCCAAGCCACCATCAAGGTAAGTAATGCTCAGTCCCGTGGGCAGAGAGGATCCCGTCTTGGGAGACAGCAGCCAGCCCTGACGTTTCCAGGCATGAACAGACATATCAGTGTAGAGTCAACTTTTTTACTACATATAAAAAATAGAGAATATACTTCTGAAGATTTCAGTGCTCTCTTCCTGAGTACAAAGTCAGTTATAGGACTGTGTAAATCAATTACTTAGCCTAGAAGTTAAAACTGATTGTATCTAAAGTTTTCTATACTGTGTATAGGCTTACTCTCCTAAATTTTGTTCTAATATGGAAACAAGGTGGATCTTTCCAATTTCTACGCTGTTGAAAACCACTGGGACCTCAGGCACCGCATCCTTTCAGTGTTACACTCGGGGCTGTTCATAGTTGATGACCGTTTCCCCGAATTCCCAAACGCAAAGGTTCACCCTCCGCAGGGGCTGAAGCCGCAGGGCACGCCGCAACGAGCGCCCTCTTTAAAAATGGCGGCCAATTCCCATAGTTCTCAATGGGAGTGAAGCCGCCACCACCCTCAGGCCTCCATTTCGCGAGCGGCGGCGGCTTTGCGGCCGGCGGGTGGGCTGGGCCTCCCGGGGCAGCCGCAGCACCGGCTGTGGGGCGGTGAGCTCGGCCCACCGGGAACAATGGCAGGGGGCTGAAAAGTGGCAGAAAAAAGCACGTCAGCCTGTGATCTAGGCCCCATTGGGAAGAATGGGAGGTGCTGGCATTGTGGAAGGGATCAATTATTCATGAGGTTCCCCACAGGCAACTGTATGCGCCAGCCTCTGCTGACAGACCAGCCTCCAGTTGTAGGGCAAAAAAAAAAGTAATCATTAAAAAAGGAATTAGACCATCAGTGCTAAATAAGTACTTTAAAAGACAGCCTATGGTAGCACATTTACTAAAAAGATGGTACGAGATTAGAATAAGAAATGTGTGATGCTGTGCAGGGCTATATGGATGTAGAATAGAGGAGAGAATTAACATATATATAACAAAAAAAGTGTGTGTTTTGTAGCATACACAGAGTAACTGCGTGAAAGTAATCCACACTTCAAAAACCAAACTGGCCACTTACTGCAAGCACAGCTAGATCTATTGCTGTTTGTGTAGCCCAGCTCCTTCTCTAAGGTCTTTCTGGTGCCCACTCTAATACCTCCAATTTTGGTGCTGATTGCAGCATATTTTCCTTTTAACACTGTTAATCTTTTTGTCTTTTATGGGAACATTCACTGCTTTCTGGGGTGGAGGGTACTAGTGTACAGCCCATGCCACAGATAGCAGCTTCAGCCCTCAATGCATTTGGTATTTTGGCCAACTGTCTCCTCATCCTCCAAGCACTCTGTCTTGGGCATCTCCCACTAAGAGCAGAAACACGAAGAAGCAAGGGTGATGTTGCCATGCTGTTAGATGAAGGCTTTCATCCTTCCAGCACACTTGCTCTGCAGGTTGGCACATGCTGGTTCCCTGCATTGGTCATGCACCTTCTTTCTTCTTTCCTTCCATGTCAGGGCAGACTATGTTGCATTTGGTTCTCTGTCATCCGTGTTCTAGACTTGGCCTTATCTGCCCTGATAGGTGGGCTGGATGCCACTGTTCTCCAGTTATTTTCCATTTTGTCCCTATTATTGACCTGTATCTGTAGCTTCCTCCTATGATTCATATGGCAATGCAGCTTGGAAAGATGCCTTTTGCCACTCTTCAATGTAACAAAGTGATGGTTGGACTCACCAAATGCTTAACTCTGTGTAATAACATCAGGTCTTTGTCTCTGATTATAGCGGAGAGTCTCCTTTGCCTTATTTACTCCTAATTCAAACATACTCGTCGTGGTTCTTTTGCTATTCTTACTGAAAGTAGAGAATCCGTTCTCTAGTCAGTCCACTGATTACCAAATCAAAGCTAATGCTTAGTCCCTGAAAGGATGCATCTTGATGGTTCAAAATTGCCTAACAGCACTCCAGTTCTCTACTTAGCTTTTGATATTCAGTCTTGCAGCTGTCTTTATGGCTAATTTTGCCTGTGCTCAAATTCTGGTCAGTGCAAAACCATTTAAATTCTGCTGCAATGCATGGTAGTACCTTGTCTGAGTGTGGCCACCAGCCAGGCTTAGGTGACCTAGTCCAGGACCAGATCACATAAAGATTCCACCTGGTCACGTGAGAAAGCAAAAGTAAAAATAAACACAAGGAGATGATTATTTCTTAATTTCTTTTGAGCCATGACAAATACTGAGAAAGAAAACATTTTTGCCACAGAGACCTCAGGCAAAAGTAATCAAGTTGTTGGTAGCCAACTAAAGCAACCTTCTCTCACCAGACCTATTTTCCATACACAGGCTCAGAGATAGCAGTATCCCTTTACACCTGGACCCCAGCCAGTCTATTCTCCCTCCCCACCGAGCTGGCCTCTTCATTTTAGGGCTTCACTGAAGTCTGACATGTCTTGGAAAGTCTGTGCACATACTGAGGAGGCTCTCCTCACTATGTTCTGCATCCCATCACACTCAGCATAGTGTGTCAGGATTGGGCTAGTTTGAGAAGAAGTATTTCCAGTATTCTAGTCACAGTTCTCCCTTGAGTATCCACCAAATAAGTTCACCTGCAAAAAGCTGAATTAGTGACTTTTTGTGACCATATAGTTCCAGTTCAGTTTCACTATGTCCAATGGAATGTCACTGGGCTCCAGAGGTGCTTCTGGATCATGACATTTTTTTGAAACTTCACACTATTTCCCATACACACTAAACGAGGCATTCATCCCTAGCTAGGCTCCCTAGCAAATGCTGCAAGTTGTTGGTTTTGCATGTGGGCTGCTTTGTACATTGTACATGGCAATGTAGGTTGCGTTGAGGATGCCTCTTCATGAGGCATCACATGATCACATGAGCTGATTTGCAGAGTTGTAGTAGGGGTATCTGGCTTTACTTTTTTTTTGTTCTTTCCAGTCCTGTTCCTACAAGAAGTACATTCAGTCCTTTGCCTCATAAAAAAAATGGCCAGAGTGTCCCAATTTTTCTCAGAATTGGAACACCTAATGAACATCATTTGCTTTGGGGATTTGTCCTGCTCACATTTCTGCCATAGGATAACTGGGATTCTGTGTGTGATAATACACTATTAATCTTGGGAATTTATACTTGAAGAGTTCCTTTCATTTGAGGATTCAAAGTGCTTAAAAGTTAATTCATATTACATTACATTACCCTTGTGAAGCAAGTAAACATTTCCCCCAGTGCAGAAACTGAGATATTAAGAAGATCAAGACTTTGTAGACTGTACGTCCCATAGACATCTACATAAAAATGGCCTTATTTTTGAAGGTAGTAAGTACTTATGGCTTCCACTGATTTTAGCCTCTAGCTTTTGTCACCTGCTTTTGAAGATACTGACTTAAATAAAAATTGCCCTGGGTGACAGGGTAATGTGTTAAATGTGTTCTCAGGAAGCATCTGCCTTTGCTGACATTCAAACAGGAACCCTACTTTAGCTCCCTTTACAGTCTTTAATACTAGGAAAAAACATAGCAGAAAGATACCAAAAAGGAGCTCATATATGTAGTCTTATCTAGAAGCTGGCAAAATGTGATGTTATGTCTTAAATTTCTATATGAGACAGTACAATTCCTAACAGATTTCTTCATTGCTGGGCAACGAAGCAATCTCGCTATGCTACAGATTTAACCAGTGACTTGTAGTAACTGTCATACAGTGTGAGTAGCACCATGAGGACCTGTGGGAGCAGCTTATTCTGCCCTGTAACTAATCAGTCCACTGATGCAGGGAAGCGCTCAGGGCAACAATTCTCTGCTAGTAGGCTTAAATGGGATCCCAACAGAAGTAGGAGCTGGCTGGCTACAGGAAGATTGTCCTTAAGTGCAAGAGGTTTTCTGTGAGACCAGGCTATCACTGTAAGGCTGCCTGACCTGCAGGCATGTGAAGTGGTTTATTGTATTTGTTTGTTGAATGAGCTAAACTGCCCTTACATTTATTTTGGGATTAAAGCTTGCTTGAGAGATTAACTGGGGAGCCTGTGTCCTTCTTTATTTTGGTCTGGAAAGAGATAAAATGGACTATACTGGACTATAACTTTGGGAAAAGAAGTGGATCTACATTTAATGTTTTCACTAGGCTAAAAGTTTATGGTTAATTTTACTATCATGATTCAGTGTGTTACATTTCTCAGCTGCCTGCCTGGTAGCTGAGCTACTTCCTTGCCAAGATAACTTTACCTTAATCCCAAGAAGAGCTGGGAGCAAGAAATACGTGCTCATGTCTCATTTGCTCCAGTTCAGCCTACTATTTTAGCTCAAGTCCACTTTGATGACCAGTGTACTAGAAAGCTGGCAAGACTTGGAAGAGAGATGGCTGACACAGGGATAGAAAAGTTTTAAACTGCAGCAGGATCTGCTAGGCTTCCTCCTCAAATTCCTGAAGTGCGGTTGTTACAGGGACAGACTTTTTGTCATGCTCACACAGATGGATACCTCCAAATTCTGGATATCTGAGGAGATAGTACTTTAGGGAGTGTTTCTTCCCTCCCCTCAGGGAAGATGAAGCCTCTAACAGATGCATCCTTTGGCACTAGGCTGAAATGTGGTTCTACATTTATTTCCTATCAACATTGGCTTAAACAACCCTTCACTTGCTCCTCTTCTCCCTCTCCCTTTATTCTTTTAGCTGGTGTAGTTCCCCCATCCCATTCACATGTGGCTGTATAAGCAGCTGAGTAATGTGTTTAAAAAAAACTGCAGTAAGAAATAAGACAGGGACAGTAAGAAACGTCACGGGAAAGAATGGAGCAGAGGCTCTGCAGACCAGTGTAAGTGGTGCTGCCGGGCATAACCACACTCACAAGACTTAGATTGTCAGAGTTTTGCAAAAATAATAAAAATATATAAAATGCTTAAAATCTGATCTATGTGCAGGAGAATTTTAGACATACACCTGAATTAACAAATATTGAATAGCAACTATAGCAAGTTGAAAACAACTTAATACCACATTACACAACATGAAATAAGACTTTCTGACATCAATTTTAATTTAGCAACTTTGAGATTACACATCTTGCATTACTTCTGTTGATTTATTTTTTTTACAGTAAAACTGTACATCTGCTACCTACATCTACTTCCTAGACAGGTCAACACTTTATTCTCTTAAACATCTGGCAGCAACTACCTGTCAAAGATAGTATGATGAACTAGATGGGCTTTGGGGTTTCTCTGTTATGGCAGTTCCTGAATTCCCATGTGCTACACTACAGACAAACCACATCCTACTTTAAAAATAATTAAATTAAATAAAATTGAAATTCAATATTAAAAAATGTGTGAAAACAATGTTTCAATTCACCTAATTTGTTCATTATTTCATAATTTTGATTAGGTCAAATTTTTAAGTTACTGAATTTTCAGGATGGTAAAATATTTTGACCTGTAGAAAATGCTCAAAGATTATAAATACTATTTCTTGTCTAGCTGTAAGAGTGATTGACAGATATGAGTGAAATCAAAGAGGTTTAGGTAAAAGTATTAGATAAACTACTGAAAACTGAGTTCACACATTGCTAATTCCATTTAAACTTCCCTTGCCAAACACAAAACCCAATCCTAGACCTGGAAAGCAAAAATAAAGACCACAGAGAAATGTCTCATACTTTTCCAGATCATAGTCATTGTCTATTGCAAGAGTTCTTAAATTGTTCAGATTACAGAACATTTTCAGCCCCAGTGGCATTGTGGAAGAGCAAGTCAATTCACAGAGAAATATTCTTATGCCCCAATTTGAAAGGAAAATCAAAAGAAGAAATTACTGTACAAAGATGACTCGTAAGAAATTTTACAGAAGACATTAGCTTAATCAGAGAAGATACAAATAATCAAACGCAAGACATATATTTTCCTACAGATTGCAAGAGAGGTGATTTGGAGTAAAAGACAACCAACCATTGGCCATCTAGACATCCTACTAGACATCAAGTGAATTGTCCCTTGAATGAAAGGAAGCCTTTAAAAGCCATGTAGTTCTCTCTGTAGTGTTACTGGCTCTTTAGACCTTAAATTATCCCATGAAAAGCCTTTTATGGAATAGGTAAATTCTTTCATTTCTTTGACAATGGCTGAATATTGAGAAGTTATAAGTGTCTGTACATTTCGCTACGGGTTTTATGAGTTAAAACCAGTATTTCACCACTATTGTTTTAGTAAGATGCTTAGCAGAGAATATCTGATTTGTATAACACTAACTCTTCCATTTATGTGTTTCACAGTGAAAATACCTGCTTTAGAGACCGGGTTAAATATGTACTCTTCTGAATTTTGTCATACTAATAGGCTTGCATGAAAAGGCTACCAAAACTTTATAGGTCACTTTACTTCTAATGGTTGCATGTTTAGGCAATCAAACTCTTAACAAGCGCTTAGTTATGCAACCGTGTAGGAGACAATGATATATGTAATAAATATTCGAAGCCATGTGCAATTACTTATACAAAACTATTTTTCAAGGATTCTTTCTAGATTCTCTTACAAGATTCAAGATGTCAGCATCATAATCTAGAACATTCTAGATTTTGGAGCTTTTGGGGGATTTTGTGAACGGTATCTCCTATCAATGGATTTTCAGAGGTCAAGGCTCTATGAGGGAGAGGTAAACTGAAGAAGTTTAGTCTGGGGTTACATTTGAACTAGAATCATTTACCTTGTACCCAGGTTTAGAACTCAGCAACTGGTTTAGATAATATTAATAATGATTATAGAATACAGTATTGTTGCTGAATAATTTTCATACAAAAAGATTATCTTCTTCATTATCCTCAAATTCAAAAAGCATCATTATGAAGAAGTCATAAACAAAGAAACTCCTAGCTATGCTTGAAAGGGAACTTTTCCAGGGTTGTTTCTTCACCTGATGACACTGCCCTGGTTTCCAGGTGGTAGGAAGGCATGCTTGTCCCCTGCTCTGGCTGGGTGCGGTCCTTCCTCAGTACCCAAGCCATCCAGGTTTCAGCCTTCACTGCTCGTTCTAAACCAAAAATGACAAAAGGTAAAGTTCTGTAAGGTTGAAACTAAAACACATCAACTCTTTTGTCATTTTGCCTTCTTCCTGCTGTTGGCCACTTAAACGCTTCTCTCCTTTGTGTTGGGTCAGGTGCTTGTCAGACCCCTCTTTGAGCTGATTCAATTCACTAACACAGCAGAAAATCAATTCAGTAGAAAAGTGTCAAGTTTTCTGTTGGTTAGTGAGCATGGAAGGGTCTGCTGAGCATGCAAGCCAGCACAAGGAGGGGGACACTTTATGGCCAAGGGTGAAATGAAAGTAAGGAAGAGAGAAGCAGTAGAGGAAGGAAGGGAGTGTTTACTCACCCATTTTGGTGATAATGAACTATTAGATCAGCTCAGTATCTTAAGCATACTGTGAGAATTGTTACCAGATCACCATATGTGCAGACTGTGAATCCATCACTTTAATAAGGGAAATAGTTCATAGGGAGCTCATTCAAACTCCAGCTTCTTTCTTGCCTGCTAATGCAGTGAAATCTCTTGCTCAAAATCATTAGGGCAATAGAGAAGCACTGAAAAGATATCCCCAAAAAATCTCCACAAAAAGAAACTGAGATAGCCAGTGCTGGGAACCCCCTTACCTCCCTATCAATGATCTAATTGCCAGGCATGTCTCCTGCTTATCTAGCGTTTGAGAATTAGATGTTAACAGCATCTTCAGCCTGTCCCATGTTTCCAGCTATGCTAAGTTTCACACATTTACTGTGATACTCTCATAATTGTCTTTTGGACCAACAACTGTTTATCACATCTTCTCAGTGTGATGCCACAGCCCTCTCCTACTCTGTGAACCCATGCTCCAGATGTGGCGGGTCAACACTTCCCTACTACGTGTACATAAATTCACCACGGAGCAGAGGAGAGGTGTTAGCTCTGCATCAGGATCTGTGCTACTTAACAGGGTTCATCCTCAACAGTTGTTAGCCTACTCATCTTCAACCCAGTGCTCTTCCCTTACTCACGTAATCACAAGAACAAGTTCTTCCTGCATCATAAATGGTGTCACAAGTACTGAGGAAGAAAATACCTGATGGGTGTGGGGTTTAGTATTTTTAAGTACCTTGTACTGTATCAATGGCGTGGCTCAATTTTGAGTGATTGCACTGCAAAGATTGTTTCCATGACCTCAGTGTGTGGTTATTTGGATGGTAGCTGCTATGTAGAGGCCATAACCACAGATAGACTGGTGGTGGATCCTTTTCACGGTGCACAAAGTATGGGATGAAGAATAGCAGGCGGTTTTGTGATTTGGTAGTGCAGTTTTCATCAGCTCATATCAGGGTTAAAGCATCAGAGAGTGGTTAAAGTTTGTTTGCACACCATGTGTCATGGTAGGATTTCAGAAGAAGAGAGAGGTTTCCTGAGGCCAGAGAAAGACAAATACGCCCAGCGGCAAGTGCAAAGGGGAAGGCCTCTGGGGCCTGTGGGCTATTTTGGTTGGGCTAATTGCCCAGCTTGGTGGTAAATTGCAACTGCCCAAGTTTGTGTTAAACTGCTCAGAAGAAAATGGCCTGAATAAAACATGTTTGTGGCACTGCTTTCTTTCAGGTCTAGGAGCTCAGCCCTTCTGGGTCTCTCCCAGTCACTTTAACTGTTCCACACAAACTGCTTCTTCCTAACCTAATCCCAGGGACTGTCTGTCAGGAAGCTCTACTGCCTGATGTGCTGACAGCACACCGAATGATTGTTTAGAGATAAATTAAGGGCTGAATATATTTGGGGAATGCTTCCTTAAGGCTTTACCTTCCTGCTTGCCTTGGTAGTTAACTGTCACTCTTCTACAGAATAGGCAAAGACAGTATGCTGAAAAATATTCAAAATGAAGTGCGTTGTATGCATTGTTTATATTAGTGGGGAAAGTAGCTTTGGAAAAGTTAGGTAACTTTTGTCGAGCCTAGATGTCCATCTGACAAGTACATTTTCACTGACGAATATATTTTCATGCATTTTCAGTCCTTGTTTCCTTGAGACCAGTGTTGTTTTAAAGAATAATACTGACTTCTCATACTTGGATAATTCTGAAATAGTGGTTTTCATTCACGTAAAAAATATATTAATATGGCATGCATATAGGTGACTACTAACCATATTAGGTTAGGTTTTACAGATTATTTTATAAATGTGATTCATATACATTTCTCACCATGTAAAAACAATGAATGTATCTTGTTGAATTATGCTAATATTGAGGAGAACAGAGGAGGCCTGCACACCAGGTTTAAAAATAGAAAATCCAAGTCATCCTGTTCATCTGGGACCAGAGAGATAATTTTATTGTAGGTTTTCCATCTTTATTTTCACTTGATTTATTCTATTAAAGTTCTAGCGATAATTCCAGTATTTGTCACCAGATGGCACTGCAATGACATTATCTTGTAACCACTCTTAATGCCCGAGTAGTAGCGTAATGAGGTCATCCTTGGATAATTACAAAGTATGCACCACTTCTTCAGATTGCATTAAGCACTTCTTTCTCCACACCATTATGTTTATACCATCAGGCTTGCTGGCACAACTATAACAGCTAGTGTTTTTAATATTCTTAGCCAATTTAACTTTGTAAGAAAAGCTCAGTAGTGGACACCAAAACCTACCCTAAGCTTAATTTGTCCAGATATTGCCATGAGTAATACTGCAGGCAAACGCTGTCTTTAATGGCAAGAGATGAAGAGCAGCAGCAGCTCCCACCTGCATCAGGTCATGCACAGAGGTGTGCCTCGGTTCCCTGGCCCTGCACTTCTGAATAGGATCCCAACCTCAGGCCATCAACCACTGCCTACTGCATTCCTTAGTTTTTCAGTGCAGAATTTCATGCCTTCCCTTTTTTCTCTCCTCCTCCCAAATGGAGCATCCCCCTCCACGTCCTAATTTACCTCTCAGTTCTAGTGCTCCCCAATATATTGTCATGATCTACCACTGTAGCTTGAGTTACAAGTACCGATCCTAACCGTGACTTGTTGCAGATTCTAGGAAGTAAAAAGACATAAACCTGGGAGTCCAGAGACACGTTGAGCAGTAAGCCACAATTGCCTCTGTTGAGAAGCCGACTTTAGCACTAATACAGCTGTTACCACTGGAGTGCTGTTACCTGAGCAATCACTTTGAAGTTGTTCAAGGGTAAATGCAAATAGTTTGGGATTTTTATTTGCAGATCAAGATGTGTAGCATTTACAAGTTTGCAGCATAAAAAGCTCTCATGACTTTCTTTTAGAGGTCTGATTTTCAGCAGGATCCTGATGTTTGGTAGGGAAGTAATGCTGCGATACAGAAAATTAAAAGCTAGAACAGTTGCTTCTGACTGTGTTACCTGAAATAAGAAATAACTCCCGAAACACACCAAGTATGTTTAGAGAGGAGACATTGTTTTATTCTACGCAGGGTGCAAGGTGGAATATTTCCACAAATCAAGCACCCACACAGAAATTCATTTCTGATATTTATACATAACAGTTAATACACCACGCCTATCTAATACATAATCATTAACCTGACTAATCATTTTCTTCTTCAATTGGTCTATATTTCTCTCGGTTCGATTTAAAGTCATAGTGTGATTTTAATTAAATGCGCATGCTCACGAAGAGTGGGGGGGTAGTCCTGTTCGTCTCTCAATTGGGTCAGTGGTCGCGATCTCCCACTGCCGGAATTACCTTTCCCCCAGTTACCGTGTTTTGGCACATTCAGGAGCAGATGTTCCCTTCTATCTCTGGTGATTTCATACTTGTGACCTTGTTTGTCTTAAGCTCCTCGTTTGTAGCCGGATGTTTCCATTGTTGGTCCTTGAAGTTATCCTTCAGGAGACTCTTGTTAACCAGGCATGCAGTGCCAACATCCTCTTATCTGGCCTAAACATTATTAACTATTTTGAATATTCTAAATTCTCATCTGTCAGTTTCTACTTCTAATTGTGATCCTTACTTAACTGCTAATAATTCCGATGCTATTTATATTTCACCCAAGGCAAATATATGCTTGATAACAACTGTGTCTCATATGGCACGTGGCTGGATGGTGTGTGTTTTGAAAATACACCCAAATATCTTGATAGCGTTAACACTTTAGCATACACCAAACATAACCTTTCTCTGTAGCAGAAAAAATGAAAAATACTGGTGATTTTCAGAATTCTGCTCCTGTTTTCTGCCACTAAAATATTCATGTCCCTAGGGGAATAGTGATTGTACTACAGACAGTTGTGCATATGCAGAATATTGTATTTATGCTAATAAATTTAAATATACAACCATTTGCAAGATCATAATCCAAGGCTATACATGAGTCAGAAAAAGGAGTCTGGTAGTACATGTAAAGGCAGTAGATTACTAATACAAGAAGTTGTGACCTTTTTACGGTCTTAAAATAAATTCCAGGCCAAACCAAACTTCGTTAGTACAAAATTAGAGTTGTCTGTTGTGGCCTTTTGAATGCCAAGTTGAATAAATTCAGGCTTCCAAAAAAAACCCTCAAGAATTACAGAGTGAAAGCAAATTACTATGTGATCATAACTGTTATTCCCCCACTCTTCTGAAATTACTTTCATGTAGTTCAGCTGCATTCAAAATATTAAATACCAAACTTAGGGAGAGTGGCTGGAACAGTCTAGAACTCCTCCCATGATATGAGTTGCTATTAGTAAATCATAAAAATTTAAGCAGATGTTTGTAACAGAGGGAAAGCATTGGAACAAGAACTTCACGGGATCCATTTTGTCTCCTTTCAAAACATTTTTTTGTTAACTGGTGTCAGTGGCAAGGTGTAGCAATCATCGAGGCACAAAGACTCTGAGCAGTTAGGTAGGAGATGAACTGTCTGGGGTTGTCCTGATGAATGAGTAAAATGTGAAATAATATATTGTAAATGAAGGTGAAGAAGTGATTGAGCATAGCAGATATCAGGTTCTTTTTGTACATCACCCTAAAATGTTTGACCGTAGGGCATGCACAAATTGCTCCTGCTCATCAAAGTTTAAAAACAGTGCAAATATGTGCATTATGGTTATACCGTGAGTCTGACTAATGAAGGTAAGCTATGGATGCATGACCATATTCAATATATGTTTCTCTTTTTTTTTTGCAGATATATTCATCATTTTCTTGTTTCTGTAAGTTGGAATTTTATTGATCTATTTTACTGGACTATCATTTACTATTCTGATGTTGCTACAGCTAAGGAAAGGCAAAAATAGTATGGAATTTGTAAATACTCCTTGCTCCTCCTATTGACTTTTTTATAGTACACAGGAAATCATGGTTGTATACTTAAATGGTTCTAGCTTTTATTACTAACCTGATTTGGAAAGCTGTGTCTGAAAACCATGGCAATTTTATTACACAGCATTGGCAATAACTTAACAAGTAGACTACTATGCATCTCCCTTTTCCCACCTACTGAGCTTTCACTCTCTACAATGTATAGTCACATCATTTCTAACATGCATTTCACTCCCTTTACATGCTTAGCAGTTTTAAAAAGCTATTGGTTTGCTGTAAGTTGTTCCTTTTTTGTCTTAACGCTTGTTATTGAACCCTAAATATAGTACAAACCATAGCTCTTCAGACAGTCAAGGTGATTAAGCCTTAGGGATCCTATACTGCTACTCTAATACCTCCCTCATGTTCCTACCCTACCTGACTTCCTGCCTTTGCTGTGAGTAGATACCCTTCCGCTACAATTTGTATTTTCTGATTTTCACAGGTTTAAGTGGGGTTCAGTTCAAGGCCCTACATCCATGACTCTGCTTCAGAAACAGGTGGGCTGATAAAGTGATACATGCTGTCTGGGAACTCATGTTTTCTCCAGATCCTGGTATAAGCTCAGAGATAGGAGGAAAGGGACAGATCTTTCTTGTGCCTCAAATAGAAGAACAAGACAGAGGAACTTAAAATATTCCCCAATGGACAAGGAAATCCCTGAGCAATGGATTAATGACTATTGTAGAATTAACTTTGTCTTGAATATCATGCTTGACATTGCTTTTTCAAAAGAACAGTACATGCCATGCACTAGCTGAAGTAACTATTAACCACATGAGATTGTCAGGACTTTTTCAGTGCTATAGTTATATTAATAAAACAAATAATACAGTTATTTTCTCCTGAAGTCTTGCTCTTGTCTTGGAGTTCCCCTGCATGATGCAAAGCTACAAGGGCACCTGAAGCCCTCAGGCTACTCTGGTAATGAGCCAGGAACTGATTACTATCAGGCTTTCTATAAGGCCCCAGGCAGACTGATGAGCTCTTTGGCAGCGAAACCATGCGCCAGTTGAATTACTGGTTGAAGCACACAGATGAAACCAAGCAACTGGGTATGTGGCAGGCGAGGAGGAGAGAAACCATAGCCATGTGCTGCAAATGAGACGCGTCGTCCTAGCTACAAGAAGGGGTGCCCAAGGACGGAAAGGTCTGACTTCACACCTCTCCGAAGAAAGTCATCACCTTTCTAATGAAAGCCGTTGCCCAGTAAGAAATTGTTGTGAGCAGCAGATGTAACAAGGCCTCTCTCCACTCAGATTTGCCTCCCACATCTAACTCGGTGAACGCTTTTCCTGCGCTGCCCGCAGGTCCTCCCTCTCATCTCCTGTGCCATCCCGCAGTGCTCGGGCGTTCCTTCTCCCGGGCTGCTCCCCTGCAGCCGCCTCAGCATCCCTCACGTTACGGCTGCCTCCCGCGGCGACCAGACACCCCACCAGGGCACCCCGCCTGCCTGCCCTTCCCTCAGGGGAGACCGCAGCAAGGGGTTCTTCTGCCTGGGGACGGACTGTCGCGGAGCTCGCAGGATGTGAACGCTCCTGCGACCATTAGCCTAACCCAGTACGGTTCCGTTTGCGGCTGCTCTCCGTGCGCGCGGGTCAGGCACCGAGGGAGCCGAGCTAGCAAGGAGCCGCAGGGAAGCTTCTGGGCGGCTTATCCTCTCAGGCAGTGCAGCCCGCTACTACGCCTCTGTCTCTGCAGACACAAAGACCGATCTCTCGCGGCTTGAGGCAGACTCGCCTGCATGCCGGAGCTGAAAGCGAGCAACAGCGCTGCAGCCCGAAGAAGACGCCGCGGGCGGAGAGACCACCCCCACAGCTTTCCCACAGCCACGCAGCGCATGCGCAGGCCCCTCCCCGCGCCCAGCAACGAGCAGCAGCAGTGGCGGGGAAGGCAGGGCGGACGGTGGTGGGCGGGGCTTTCCTCGGGGACGTTACAACTCGTCGAGGTTGGCGGCGGCGCCATTTTGAATTGGCTGAGGGTCGGAGACGGTGGTTGCGGAACCGGGCTCCCTGTCCCCCGAGAAAACCAGCGAGAAAGGAGCGAGGTCTCAACATGGCAGCGAATAGGAACTTGAAGCAAGTACGGATCGAGAATAGCTCCCCAGTGACGCCGCTGGGCATGGTGGGGGGTGGTGGCAGCAACCTGAAGGGATTGCGGGGCCTAGAAACGGAGAGTGAGGCAGCGGCGGCCATGGCGCTAGTGCCGAGCAAAGAAGGTGGAGATGAAGAGCAGGAGGTTGGGTTCACCATCGATATCAAAAGCTTTCTCAAACCTGGCGAGAAGAGCTACACGCAGCGCTGCCGGCTCTTCGTGGGGAATCTGCCTACTGATATCACCGAGGAAGACTTCAAGCGCCTCTTCGAGCGCTATGGGGAGCCTAGCGAGGTCTTCATCAATCGGGACCGTGGCTTTGGCTTCATTCGTCTGGTGAGGATTCGCGCGTGCCTCTGTGGCTGCCCCGTAACCCAGGGGCTGCCTTTGCAAGCGGGAGACTCCTGTCCGTTGCCCCCCCTACCCCCCCCGCCTTTCCTTGTTGGGCGGGTGTAAAAAAAAGACCGTAGCTGCTCCTTGTTCTCTCTCTTTCTCTGTGCTGCTAGCGCTGTTCTGTCAGCTTCCTCTTCCGCCTCCCCCCTCCCCTATTTGCCTCCCCCCTCCCCTATTTGCCTCCATACATCCAAGCCAGAGGCCGGCATTGGGAGCAGCCTTCCCAGCCGCCCGCGTTTAGGTTCCCACCTCACTACGCGGTACTGCTCCGGTTTCAGGGCCCCGCCACCAGTTACCGTTTACGTGCTGCTACCAGGGGTACTCCTGCAGCCTGTTTTTCTTCAGTGAATGGAAGATGTGGTTGCGCGATCTGCTTTGTTCGTGTAATACCTGTATAAAGGCTTTCTGTATTTAACTGGGAGAATTTATCGTACTTTACGACTAGAAAAAAAATCCTTCCTTGTGCAGAAGCAAATTTCAGCCCGTGCAGTTCATTATGAGTATAGGTTTGGTCTATAAAAAGACAGTTAATTTTAAAGACTGGACAGGATTTTTTCGAAGTACCACTGCTCACACATTGTGAAAACGGAACGTGTAATCTCAAAATTGCAAAGAAATGGGACCTTGGGTTGTTTAAATTATGTGTCTCCAGATAAGACTAGATTTTTAGGGGTAATACAATATTCGATTGAATACGCTCAACTGAGCATGCAAAAAAGGAATCATCTGAAAATCTTCTGATACTGTATTTAAATGTCAATTTAAGGATTAGTTTTCATGACTGCCATGTCTAGAATGCACTGATTTATATCATTCTGGGAATAGCTTTAGAGTGCTTTGGGTATCTCTAGTTATGATTTTTCCGTATATTTTACTGGTTAGGATTTGTTTCTTTTTGGTTGTCATAGTAAAGATAAGTGCTTGTGGCATTCTGCCATACATCTTTTACCCTGAGAATCCCTCAGCCTGAAATAGCAATTTTCTGGAGGAAGTGTGATATATTTACATGTCATTACTCAATTTTATCTGAACTTCCCTTTTCCATTATGTTTAGGGAATATGTTATTTTTTTTGACAATTTACCTAGTCAGTTGAACTGTGGAGAAAATGGCTATGATCTAAAGAATAATTTCTTTATATGTAAGGGATTGCAGGTATCAAACTCAGTGAAAATCTCTGAAATGAGAAAAAAGGCAGTTATTGATGTAGACTGTCTCATAGATGTGGGTGCAGAAAGCCCATAAATGTGAGAAGAATGAATACATGAGCAAAGAAGGTCATTTCATCATTTGTTGATGAAATTCGAATTGGACATCCATTGAGAGTTCATGCAACAGTGGTAATGAGCAAGTGTGATATTTTCACTTACTTAAAAACAAAACAAAAACCCAAGCCAAAACACCTTAGATCCTGTAGTGTAATCTTTGAAAATACTGTTTCCTGCTATATGGAGCTAGGGATGCAGAATATAAACATTTGAGTAGGTAAATGTGAAAAAGCAACAAGTTTTCAACTCTGCTGAAAGCCTTGACAGAGCAGCGCAAATGTATCCATCGAAATGAGACTTTAACTCCTCTATTGTGCAACAAAATTTTTTGCCTCTGTCGTTTTTTAGAATAAATTGTAAGGGGTGACAAACCCTCACAGGGTTCCTGGACAGGAACTTTGGGGTTTTTTGAGGGGGAAGAGTTGAATGACCCTGATGCTAATGTGCTCAAGTTAAGGAAAAAAAAATTGCTACTTTTCTGGAGAGGGGGGGAAACTACAAAAGTGATATATTGTTTTTAAAAATAAAATATATAAAATATTTTATATCTTGAAAAAGGAATCTAGGACACTGGCTGAAATAGCAAAGGCAGAACTTGACGGTACTATTTTGAAAAGCAGACCACTTCGAATTCGATTTGCTACACATGGAGCTGCCTTAACGGTCAAGAATCTTTCACCTGTGGTTTCTAATGAGCTGCTGGAACAAGCATTCTCTCAATTTGGGCCAGTGGAAAGAGCTGTTGTTGTAGTGGATGATCGTGGCAGAGCTACAGGAAAAGGTTTCGTAGAGTTTGCAGCAAAACCTCCAGCACGGAAAGCTCTAGAAAGATGCAGTGATGGGGCATTCTTGCTAACAACGTAAGTTCACAGGTTTTTCTTTGAATTTGTGTGAGTATATATTTCTGATATGAAAGAAAACTGAATTAATGAGTATTCCCTAGTTCTTATTTTATTTTCAAATTATGAAAGCCATGAGGTGAGAAATTAAGGTGTTTTAAATAAATACCCCAAATACTCCTGATTTTTTTTTGTGAGGAAAACCATCTTTTTCTGCTTACTGTTTATAAGACTTGTAATTACCATATGAGAGTCTGATAGCAACATTTTGCTTTTCCTTGTCTATATGCAATATTACTTTGCCTTCTCTATATAGTAGCGCTTTTTCTAGTGACACTTTATTTTCACTAATTGCACTCTTTGTGATCCCAGTAACAATGTGACAAAATAATATTCCTCTGTTTCTTAGCGAAACAGTGTACTACATTGCTCATATTTCTGTAAATTCAGGAAAGTCTTCCTGTGTTTATTTCTCTCTCAAAAGTTTTACTTGTGGCTTGAAAGGCCAGAAGTACTTTTCATTTAAAAAAGAAAAAAAAAAAAAAGACGACTTAGATTCTACAGAAGTTTATGGCAGCGATCTCTGGAAAACTTTTCTATTTCAGGGGCAAGCAAGCTTGCAAATTACAGCACTTCTCTCTTGCATCTCTTATTTCTCTACTTGCTGAAGAGAGTCGTTTGCTGTGCTTTAACACGTTCACTAGTGACATTTTCAAATGCTTTCTTAAAGACTGTGTGAAATGATAGGTATTCAGGAATTTTTTTTATTTTTATTTTTCTGATTCTCATTTGGGAAAATAAGGCTGTGGTTCCACAGCATGGAAGCTTGCTGCCATCAAATTGGGGAACTTGTACATTTTCTCTTCCTGCCCTGGCTGTGCTGTTGATCTTTTACCTGCTTGAGAACTTTCTGATACTTCCATAAGCCGCTTGTGCTTGCTAAAACAACAGAAGAGTATTCAGCTGTTTGTTGGGTTCATTTTTGGCTGTTTAAGC
The DNA here is from genome assembly GCA_013389945.1 of Fregata magnificens. Classification (NCBI taxonomy): domain Eukaryota; kingdom Metazoa; phylum Chordata; class Aves; order Suliformes; family Fregatidae; genus Fregata; species Fregata magnificens. The sequence continues at coordinate 54,345 of WAAD01002386.1, forward strand.
ACATGAAGGTACTTGCTAGCATGGGCGCTATGAATGTCAGGTCCAGCAGAGGATAAAGCAGGAGAAAATGTTGCCAGGAGGAGATTGCAGGTGGGGAAAGGATCTGGAACTCCTCTTGTGATCATCTCATAAATCTTGTGTGCCACTGAACTGACCTGGTGGCTACGTAGTAAATTCAATCTGAATATGTCTTCACTGTTATCAGTAGATGCCAGCAATTTGTTCTTATCCCCTGGGTTTTCGTGGCGTTAGTATTTGAATGGAAGCACAGTGAGCCAAACCAGGGAACTAATCTAGTTCAGTGTTACATGAATGCTATTCTTAGCATAAGAGATGTGGCAGGGAAAAAGAAGCTAGGATATGAGGGAGAGTATTATTGTTTTTCCAGCTGGATAGATTCGTTGGATTGAAATGACCATCTAAGCATGGCCTGAGCGAATAGAAAGTGCTTGATCTTTAGCTTGCCTAGGTGGCTGACGTGTTCCCTCATGCACAGTTGCAAGGATAATTAGCATGAATCTGCTGCCAAGATAATTTGATGTTTTGCTTCATAATCTAAAATTTTACATTTTTAGCTGAAAACTCTTTGCCTGATCAGAAGAAAATCTTTCAATTCGTGGGCTAAATATATCAAAACTAGGCATTTGAAGCATTAGTTTAGAGATTTAAAATTGTTGTTTTAAATTATAACTTGTTAACATCACAGTTCAGTTGCTTTTAAATAATAGAACTGCCAGAAATTGCCATGCAGATAACATCAGGAAAAACAGTTGCTGAGTTGTGCTCTGTGAATCCAGACTTCATCTTTTTAATCTGCACTTGATGCCCAAAGTTTTTTGTCAGCTGTTTATGTTAAAATATATTGATTTTTTTTTCTGTGAAAAGATCTGCAAAGTGCATTAAAGGTATGGAACACAATAAATAAGCACTGACATTTTGAAAGTAGTGTCTCTAGCTCTTTCTTATTGCTTTAAGGTGTGTATTATAGGCTATGTTCCCAAGTCTGATGCAGAGAGCTTTTTATACAATTCAGGATCCTTACACAGCTATCCTTGGCAGTACTGGCTAATACTTGCCTCTAATTACTACAGATAATGAGAATTCAAGGAAGGTATTTTCAAAGATAAATTAGGATGCTGATTTGTGAGAGTATGGTTGTTCAAAGAATGAGTTTTAAATAGCTTAAGCAAAAATATTTTTCTAATTATCACTGGAATATTAATGCCAAATTATCAAGCTGTTTTCAGTTGTAGAGTAACTTTCAAAAGTAACTTTCAATATTATGTGGAAATATGAATAGGTTGTGTTGCTCTGTTTTGGGTTTGGTGCTTTCCTAATATAATCATGGCCCCTGTGTTGCCTTACTGGTGAAAACAAAAAGGTAGTTCCTTCCTAAATATTTTGTAATTATATGTAGATGGGTTTGAGGGTTTTTTTTACTTCATAGTAAACAGAACTACATCAAGTAAATTGTGTTTTCTAGGCAGAATAGCTGGTTTTGGGTGTAGAAAAAATTATTTTCAAAGATAATTCTTAAAATCAGGATTCATTGGAATTCTACAATTTAAGAAGAATTTGCAAGACACAGGAATTATAGATAACATATGTTAGCTTTCTGGAGTGTTTCCTCAAAATACTAACATAACTTTTAACTGCTTCATTTATGATTCAGTTATTCAATTGAAACTGTCTTCCAGAACACCTCGACCTGTTGTTGTAGAACCAATGGAGCAATTTGATGATGAAGATGGGCTCCCAGAGAAGCTAATGCAAAAAACACAACAGTATCACAAGTAAGTTGTGTTTAGCTTTATTTTATAAAACATGATTTATGTTACTTACTTAGCTTGGTAAATATATGATAATTTTTATTTCTGACTTTGTGTAACAGGAAGTAGCGTTTTGTACGTTGTGCTGTTTTGTGTCAAAGGATTAAATAGGACCTTACCAAGATTTCCTAATCATAGTAAAATTCAGGCTTGACTTGTTGGCTTGACATTCTGTGCATTTACTAAAGTAGATAGATTCCTGGCCTACACTGAAATCAGTTAGAGCTTGTTGCCAGCCAAGCTATAGTCTTTTATGGATTACGGGTGTGGTCTAATCCTGCAGAGATTTGTATACCCACACATTTCTTGTTCTCTGAACAGCCCCTTAACTGTCAGTGGAGTGTAAATCTTCGCAGCTTCCATGGTTCAGATAAAACTTTGAGCATGATGTGAGAAAGTGAGTTTTGATCATGAGGTGGAAGAGAAGTCACCTAATCTGATAATATTAATTTTTAATATTGAAATTTGCCATTTGGAGATCATGTTGCTTGAAGCTAAAATGCTTATTCTGGTAAGGCTGTAGAGTACCACTTTTTAAAAATATGTCGCTGTTACTTACAATATTAGAATGTGAAATAAATTGACTGCTTGCTTTAGAAGGCTGGACACAGTTAATACAGTGTTGCAACTTAGTATTTTGTACTGATGTAAATACGAATTTTTATCTTAAAATTATGTGAATTGAAGAGATTTTATTTGGACAATTTTGCTGATCCTATTACTTGTCAGCTGAATTAGGCTTTGACTGGTTTAGAATGTAGTCATCTGACAGGTTGATTTAAAGTCAGATCTACATTTGAAGTGATTCTTTACAAATTCGTTGACTGTTGCGGCTGTTGATCTAAATGTGTCCTTCTGTACATTTTAACTGCAAATTTTTTATTAGGGAAAGAGAACAGCCTCCACGTTTTGCTCAGCCTGGAACATTTGAGTTTGAGTATGCTTCACGGTGGAAAGCTCTTGATGAGATGGAAAAGCAACAGCGTGAACAGGTTGACAGGAACATTAGAGAAGCCAAAGAAAAACTAGAGGCAGAAATGGAAGCAGCTAGACATGAGCATCAGCTAATGCTGATGAGGCAAGGTAAAATCAGATAATCTACTAGTATTAAATTTGTTTTGTCACAGATGTTCTTTGTGTAGCATATTGAACTGTATGTTAAACTTAAGAGATTTTGCCAGGTGCTATTTAATTAAATGCATTGAACTGAGAAAAAGGAAGCAATATTTTTCCTTACACATATTCCTTGATGATTTGCAGAGGTGGATTAAGAAACTGAAAAGGGTGATTGTCTAGGTCTATTTTCTTCACTTTATAAATTTGTCTAGTGTAAGTAGTTTATGTAAAAAAATTGAATGGTAGCTTCACACTCATCAGTAAAATTATTTTCCATTTTTGGTGTTGCTTATGGTACTAGATAGGACTCAGTACTGTTTGTGGGCCATGTGCAGGAAAAAAATAAAAAATGATAGCTCATACTTTTGGCTGTTCTGTGCACCTCTGGTATGATTTTAAATGTTACACTAGCTAATGTTTCTTTTTTTCCTTTGAAACCCAGCTTAGAAGTCTGATGTGTGCATAGTATTATATGTATGTAACAACTCAGAATAACTCTCAGTTGCCGTGAATTTCAGTTGTTCTTGAAATTTTAAGATCATGTATACTCCTTTCATAATTGTTTGGACATCTTGTCTTCTGCTAGTGTTGGGGGGGGAAAAAAAAATCTTCTAGCAATTGGTTTCAAGCCCTGTCTTTAAGAATGGAGCTGGGTGGAGCTTGTGTTTCCTGGGCAGAGAGCACAGTAGGAGGGCAAGTATCTGGTACTTTCTGCTTGTTAGCCTGCTCCCCAAAACACGTTTTTTCCAAAATGCTGTGGACATGCAATCACTGCTTTCCAGTTCAGAACTATTGATTTTTGTTCCCTCTGTATGACTGCTAAATTGCAAGACTTGAGTGGATGAAGTTTAAATATATTGCAAATCTGTCAAAGGATCTCAAGGTTTGTTGTATGAATGAAACACTGAAGTTTTTTTTTTTAAATCTTAATTTAAGGGAGATCATGGCTACCTAAAAAAAATTCTTATCCCTAAGAGTGTTAGATCATAAGACAGTACCGTAACTAGCTTGATAGGCTGAATAACAGTGCCTTGTCATTTTAAAGCGATTTGAACTTATTGAGATTCTATGTAGTGGATGCATTTCAAAACTTAAACCCAGATAACTCATGCAAGCTGTCTGCTGCAATTATTTGGCTTTACTTAATGCTTACTCTTAAGAAAGGACATTGATAGTATGACTTCCCTGTGTGAGACTGGTTTTTCTTAACTTTTTCTGCTGACTTGAATGACATGTTGTAAATATCTATATGAGCTGGATTAGAGTATTAACAAGGTTGGTGGAATTAAAGCACCTAAATGCTTGGATATATTGAATGTAAACACATAGTCTTTTAAAATCTGTTTTAAATAATTTTTGTAACTGGAAAAGAGATCAAAAGGAGCATATTTCATTTTTTTTGTATAGTATTCTTAAATCTACTGCAACTGAAAGTTGTCATTAGGAAAAAGTTTACTTAGCCTGCTTTTTCTGAATAGGCATGCTTGCTTTTAGTGTGAAACTACACTGTTTATGTAAGATCTTGTAATGAAATACAGAGCATAATACACTATAAAAAAACATGTTTTGAAATGCCAAATAGTTATTGCAGCATCTGAAATGACAACTGTCAAGTTGTTTCTTGGTTTATTCTGAGCAAAAAATGTTAAAGCATTTGGTTTGCATGTAACCATAGGTATATCTTACAGGTGAGGAATGTGAATGTTAATTGTAGAATCATAGAATCGTTTAGGTTGGAAAAGACCCTTAAGATTGAGTCCAACCATTAACGTAGCACTGCCAAGTCCACCACTAAACCGAGTCCCTAAGCACGACATCTACAGGCCTTTTAAATACCTCCAGGGATGATGACTCAACCACTTCCCTGGGCAGCCTCTTCCAGTGCTTGACAACCCTTTCGGTGAAGAAATTTTCCCTAACATCCAATCTAAACCTCCCCTGGCGCAACTTGAGGCCATTTCCTCTTATCTTATCGCTTGTTACTTAGGAGAAGAGACCGACGCCCACCTCACTGCAACCTCCT
>WAAD01002388.1:9150-38482 GCA_013389945.1 Fregata magnificens
CTCCCGTCGGGTGCTCCCGCTCGGGCCTGCCCGAAGCGCGGGGGCGCGGCTGACGGCAGGAGCGGTGCAGTTCTGTGGCAGTTCAGGGTCAGTCTTGATGGACACGCCTGGCTGCTGTTTTCTGACTGCAGGGATTGAGATTCTGCTGCTAATTAGTTTTAATTATTTAATAATCACTAAAGTCTTTCCTGCTTCTCTACGCTAAGATATTCTACGATTTTACGTGAGCTGAGCAAGTAATTGTGGCGGTGCGGTGCTGGCTGCTTTGTTTCGCTGCTGGGTGGCATGCAACGGAGTGCTACGGCGCCTTTTGGCAATGGCATAAAAATGGAGCGTTGGGTGCTCACTGTGTGCCGTACCATCCGTATGCTATAGCTGTAGCTCTTGTGATGACCCGTGTTTAAGCGATGCCTTGACCAGGTAGTCTTAAGGACACGGTGTTCCAACAGGGAAAGTTCAGCTCTGGATGCTGATATAATGTAATCTTAATATTACGAAACAGTATCTATGTTCCAATTATGTCTTTTAACATAGCGTTCATTTCAGGAGTTGGACTCGATGATCCTTGTGGGTCCATTCCAGCTCAGGATATTTGATGATTCATTAAAATACTGGCAAAGCTGAGGCCGCGTGCGCCACATTGCTGTGTAGTCAATGGTATCTGGGTATTTTGTAAAACTGCTTGGGAGAAGGCAGCTTAGTTGGAGCTCAGATGCTCCCTGTTGCTGTTCTCTTCAAGTCATTGGCAGCAGTTACTGATAACACTCCACAAGTAATTTTGCCACCATGCTACTACAGCAGCAGAGATAGATTTGTCAGGCTAATTTTAAGCCGAGTATGTGGCTGATATACAGTTGTCTTCCAGTGCTTATTGCGAGAGGCTGTTGCTTTTGACCGAAAGTATTCCACACCCTCACCATGGAGAGAGATATGCAACGTACGGTTGGCCTGGCGGCTGACTGGCTTTGCGAACCCAGGAATGTGTCTTTACTCCCCCTTTTTCCATTCTTAAGAGTAAAAAGATTAGCTTTGGCACGGCATCTTAACTCATCCTCGATGTCTGGGAAAAGCTAGAAACACAAGGCAAAGGTTTGTACAGAAAGCTGAGCTGTACCGCAGTTTCTTTTTTTCCAGTTGCTTATTGCTGTTGCCGGACTGAGGGACTGTTCTGCAGGTGAACGTAGACTGGAAGAGACCTCTGTTACCTAGTTCCGTTTGTTGTAACGTAGCGGACTTTAAATAATCGTATTAATGAATTTGTTCCTTTTTCTTGAAAGCCATTGCAGTTTTGCTTCCTCTGGAAAGGCTTCTTTGAAGCAGTACTCCTTGGGTAGCTGGAAAACACGGGAAGAATGCTCAGGCTTCAGTAATCCTGCTCCTGTATCATTATAGATTGTAATTAAATTGATAGGCAATTGGGAGTTGGCTAGGTACGTGGGGCAGAGCACAAAAACATTCACCTGCTTTTCTTGTTTGGAACTTGTTTGTTTACTCACGTAATCCCCTGAGAAAAACAATCAAGATTCCTTTCCCGAATGGGATGGCCGTTGTGGATTTGTCACGTCTTTAAGAGGTGTCATAGGGTAGACCAAGATTGTCAGGGCAAAGCAATTAATGTTTTTAAGTGACTTTTAGGGTGAGGAAGAAACTGAGCTCAATTAGTTTCATTTCAAGGGGATTGACTTCCCCCCCTGGAAGTGCTGGTGGATTTGGTGTAGGGATTGTGAGACCTGGCTCGTTTCAGAAAGCTTGTTGATACCACTGAGGATTTAGGAACAAAGGAGGACAAAAATACGCTCTGCTTGACATCAGTTGCCTTTACTGCTCTGGTCAAAGTAATTGCCTTGGATACAAAATTCAAAATTTCTGTCAGAAGGGGAGAGAGGACTGATCTTGTAATTCCGATTAGGCAACAAAATTAATGTTTAGGTGTTGAAGCATAGCTACCCTTCTGAACTGGGATCAAAGACTCGGCTGGGAATTTGAAAAGCAGAATAATATGGACTATGGACTACAGTTTTGGACATCAAAAGTATCTTTTCTGTTTGTTAAAGTAGTAATTTTTCTTTCCCTGTTCATTATAGGGCACTCATATTTCCTCTTCTGATCCGGGAAGGAAAACCAACACCATTTTTCACTTTTGTGCTAGCGCTTCTGTTCTGTATTTACAATGGATACTTGCAAGGCCGAAGCCTAAGCAACTATGCAAAATACCCTTCGAGCTGGTTAAAAGATCCACGTTTCATCACAGGTGAGTTAAAGCGTGTTATGAGAACGTTAGGTATAGTTTTCCTTTGTCTTCACAGCTTTTTATTTTTTATTATAACCTTATAGTATCTTCAATCACATTTTGTAACTTTTCTCATAGTTAATTGTCTTGTTTGCTGTAGCTGGAAGCCTTTTAATCTTTTATTTTAGAACTGTGAACTGACACTTCTTCCTACAATGTCAGCGCTGGATGAGCTGACTGTCATCTTTATTCTGTAACACCAAAGTAAATACAGGTCATGGGTTTTGGGGGTTTTTTGGGGCTTTTTTTGGGGTTTTTTTCGGTATAGGAACTTGAGGCCTTAAATGGAACGAGCAGCATATGGGTTTTGAACAAACAAAGCAGATTTTCCACATAACATGTAGGTTAAACTTAAATACCTTGTTTCTGGATGTCGTAGGTACTAAAGGTTTGTATGGGGTCAAACAGAAGTGAACAAATTCATGGAGTAAAAATCCTGTAAGGGCAGCTGCTAAATACCAAGGTACCACCTCTAGTGCCAAAAGTCCTTGGTGTTAGGATATTTACACAGGCATGCACACACATGCACCAACCCACCCACCCTCGTAATAGGAGCGGGCTTTGTCAAAGAACAAAACTGGCCCACAAGGAAGGGCATGGAGGGGTGGATTATTCACTCCTATCAGGAAGTGAGGTTACATACATGAAGCCATGCATATGATTAAAAGGCTGAGATGTTTAGTGACAAAGTATTGTATTTGCCCTATTTTTTGTTTCCTAGGCATCTGCTTTTGCCTACTGTCAAAAACATAGCATCATTTTCCAAGGAAATCTTTACAGAAAGATCTTTTTGGTCTGAAGATAAACCAGAATATTTTGCCTTGTCAGTCAAAGGCAGAATACTGGGTTGTGTGGATCCTTGATCTGACCCAATACTGTTCTTGCTGTTATTCTGGAGCCAGACCAAGGTAGTGTTTCTCCCGGATTTCTCAAGCCTTGTACAGCAAGAATAAGAAGTTTTTATCTTTATTGCAGTGTTATTGCGGGTGATGATAGAGGATCGCTGTGCTAAATGCTGCCATGACTATAAGATTGAAGAAGTTTAAATCGAAATAGATTCTTTTGCCAAGATTAGGAGGCAGTACTGCCTATGCTCTAAAAATGGAGAAATTGAGGTACAAGGGAATGACTTCAGTGGACGCTAGGCACTTGGATATACTTGAAATTCCTTGGTACTTTTAAAGTTTCAGTCTCCTTAAACTTGGATCCAACAAAAACTGATTAAAAGATCTGTTGATCAAAGCTGTTGAAGACGCTGATGCAACATGTTCATCTAGATACCTCAATACAGTGCTGTAAACGAATCATGACTCAGGAGCCATAAATCAACTCCTCCTTACTGAAAGATCTTAAAAAATTAAGGTAGTAAGACTGTTGCTCAGGTTTCCTTGGGGTTTTTTTGAGTTTCAAGGATTTCTGAAAGATGTAAACGTATAAATGATAATAGTTAGGTTCCTCTGCCTTCAGTTATGAATACTTCTGTGTATGAATTAATTCTGTTTGGGTTTGGTTTTTGGTTTTGTTCCCCNAGTGTTGCTTTCATGACTATTGTAAGTCAATTTATTGCCTTAAAAAGTTATCCTGAAAGCTAAGAAAGTGAAGATTCCGGGTATACGAAGCAACTATTTAATAGTGTCACTTGCTGGCTTTTTTGAGACTGTTATTACAATAAATATTTAGTTAAAGTTTGGCATGGCTATGAAACAGCCAAAGCTAAGACTTTGTGTTTCTTTTATTCCTGTAACTAGAATATCTTTTGGGCTTTTTTGTTTTTTGTTTTGTAGTGCACATCAACATAATTGGAACATAGTGGATATTTATAATTGCTATTTGGTATTCATCCCTGCTAGGTACCTCCAAATATCTACAGTTTATGCTTGTAACTTTGGTCAACTCAAATGCAGAAGTGCTGTCTTGTACACTGGGTGCTCCCTGAACAACTGGACTATTATGTTCTAGTTCTTCGAAAACATCTGGCAGTGTCTCTAAGCCTCAGTTTAAAATGACTAAAAAAAAATTGACTAGAAGATTAGAAAATAACAACAGCAAGAAAGCATATTTGCTGAGGGTTAACAAGATATTTCTTCAGTCTGTATGAAGTTACGTGAGGAAGAGAAATGGGAGAGTGTCTATAAGTAGCAGCCAAACAAGTTCAGTAGTTGGAAGCTGAAATTAGATAAATTTGTGTGGAAGACAGAAATTTGGAGAAGTGAGGCTGATTAACCACCGTGGTGGGAGGTTTCAAAGAACTGTACTCTGGACTGTCTGTTTTCAGATGTTTAGGAGTTAATTCCAGAAAAGCAATAGCTTATATCTACACTAGCAATTGATTTGGAGCAGCAAGACAGTTTTGGTGTGGTTCCCTCATGGTTCCTCTGAACTGTGTGTTAGTGCAGTGAACTGCAGTGAACTAGTCTGTTTTCAGAGGAAATGGAAATGTTCTGCTTCAGATGCAGTACAGCACTTGATAAAACCATGAGCTTGCAAACCAGCGTGGGAACAACATCATAATCCTTCAGCACGTACCTTACGTGTGTGTGCCAATAAAAGGTCTGTGAATTTACCAAGAGTACCCATGATACCCTGAAGTGGTGAATGCTACAAACAGGGGCGTACGCACCTGCCTGTTTCACCCTTGTTTTCTTTCCTAATCCGTCTGCGCTGCTAGTTGGAAACTCCTTCCTTCCTTTGCTTGCTTTAGCTTCATCAAACCCTTTGCAGTATGCCGCATGTCTTTTCTCACTCCTTTAAATCCCAAATTCAACTACTTCTAATGCTGACGGGTAACCTTTCTGTTCATCAAAACACTTTTCTTCACACCAGCTCTGCGAAGCAGAGCAGTACCTATAACTCAGAAGGTGCAGGTGACAGAACATCAGCACCTAGTCTGTTGCGGAAGGCTTTTTATCTGGCAGTCAGGCAACCAAGCACGCATGCCACCTCTGCTCCCTACACAGAACAGGCATGAAGAAAGCATAGGCAATGTCCATATCTGGATGTGGTCTTGTGACGGAGGGATGTATGTTAGTATGTCTCCTAATATCTATAGGCATCTGGATGCCCCAAATGATCTTGTGCCTTCTTGGAAAGACTAACCACACAATCTGAGACAAGGCATTGGTTCACCTGAAGCATCTACCAGGCACTTTAGCGCAGCTGTAGGAACTGGCCTCCTGCTGTTCCTGTACAGCGTCTTGCAATGCATATTCTTGAAACCCAGAGTGGGGAGGTGAACCAGACAGCAGTTACCATACTGTCACTCTGAAATAGCCTGCAGAACAAGAGCAGGTCATCTTGCATGAGATAGTATATGGGCAAGGGTAAAGAGGACACTGGTGCAATGATGCACACGTGCTCTTCTGATGCACTAGGTCGTTTGGTAATATAGACCTAGTTATAGACCTGCATAAGAAGTGTCCTTCTTATGCAAGCGCTCTCCTAGTATGAACCCAGGCGTTAATCTCCAGGTTTATCCTGATGAACGAAAAAAGCCTCTTGAGTTTAATAGTCTTGTGAGGTCATCTATGTTGTGTGGCGCATCCTGCGGTTCCGAGAATCTACTGGAGTACGCTGTGGCTCCCTTCCTGTTTACATATCTGCATTTCCCTGTGGTGGAAGCCAAGTCACGCAGATTGTGGTGCATAGCCAGCTCTTGGCTTTGGAGAGTCCAGTCCTAGGACTTGGCCATGGTGAGAATCTGAGGATGAGGACAGGGAAGTACAATGCCCCCAGAGTACAGGCACAGGGAACGTGGTTATGCAGTACTTCAGGGGAAAGTGGATCTTCAAATCGAAGAGGGGTGCTGAGAAAATAGCCTACGTTCATCGGCTTGTTGTCCATGAAGAGAGATTTGACTGTTTCCTTCTGACGTGGTAGTTTTCAAGTAGGAGGGGTAAAAGTGCGCAGAATCAAACTAATCTTCTGTAGTAATTGGGCACTCTTAAAGCAAGCTCCAGTCTTTTTGCATTATCTGAAAAGTTCTTAGCAGTTCATATACTAATTTACAAACAGATACCAATACAGAATACACAGATAACATTCTCCAAAATTACGGTGGCATTTCAGAGAAATCAGAGGGTCTCTACTTTCCCCTCCAGAGAAAGAAATTTAGCCTTCTTTCTAGAACTGATGCTAACTTTCAGTATAGATTTTTCCTCATGCTAATGCTGAAGTCAATTAGTAGAAATATTGTTTACATTTAAGTAGAATTAATTTGTGTGCTTGTTAAGAAATTTCCTTCCAAATTATTGTATGGATAGAGATAATGACTTGCTTATTTAGTTGTATGAATAACATCCTTTGTTTTCCAAGGTAGTCTTAATCTTTTCTGGCCATTAGCAAATTGATACGTAATTACTAATGCTAAGAGAAGCAAACTATTTTTGTTGCTGGATGCAGTGGGGATTCAATATTCTCTGTTTGGATAGAGATCTGTTTTGAAGGAAAAAAGTTAAAATGATCGGTTGTCCTAAAAGTAGAATTCAATGGCAGTTGAGTTATTCACCCTGTGGTTTTGAATGTTGTCATTATATGAGTTGGTCTGCAAATTCCTCATTATGTCGATCTAATCTATCTCATGATGATGTAATTACACTGAATACATAGTTGAAAGGATTATGGTAAAATTTTACTACAAAAGACACTTTACATATGGCATCTACACACCTTGATTGCTAATGGAAGCTTACTGTGCTGTATGAACAAAAGGTTAAGAAGCATGCTTATTCACAGGACTAAATTCTGCTACTAGTTTTGTAATGTAAGCAGATCATAACAAGCTAATCAAACAACACTATATAGGTAAATATGGAGAGAGCTTTCACGCAGAAACCTCAATTTCTCTGCAGAGCAGTAATTTCCTCCTAATCCCTGTGTAAGCAGACAGCTAGGTCCTTTAGGTAAACACAGCCCACAAGGGACTGAGAGAAGAAAGCTGCCTATCTAACAACTTGCTTGAGGGGCAAGGTCCACTTACATCTGTAGCTTCACTTTGAAATGTAGCTTAAGTCTTCTCTGACAGGCTACTAGTCTTGCAACGTGGCCTTATACATCTGGATATCCACTTAGTGTCTTTGCTGAGATCGTCATACTACTGGATTTCTCTGTATTGAAAGAGAACCATCTGAAAGACTCGAGTTATGGGTGCAAAAAGGCAGAGCTTTCTTTATCGGGCGTGTGAAGTGACTGTTCTAAAAGCACATCACTGGCATTTTCTTGGTAATTTAAATAAAAATCAATAACTTTGGAGGTGGATTCAAAACAACACAAAGGATCTGCCCTCAAAACCTGAATCTTGTCTGCTCCTAGTAACGAGGAGTGCCTTCAAAGGAAGATAATATAGGTAGCATGTAGCCAAAGACTTAAAATGGAAGGGTGAAAATACTGAATTTCAGTCCTAAATTCCTTTTGATTTATCCCATGTGATTGTGGCAACAAGACGTAAGGATGCAGAATGCGGCAATAATCTCAGTTTCTATGAAAGCCTGGTGTAAATGGTTAAACCATTTTGCTGAATGACACAAGTAAATGGTGCATGAATTCCTTCACAGTTTTATTATTCCTTTTATTGCACAGAAGTCTGCTGTGGAAACTCTGGTATAAGAGAGGGGGACTAAGATGGGTCCCTCTGGCAGGAATGAGAATGGCTGTCTCTTTCAGTGTTTAAAATTTTAGTGTATTTGTCTTTGTATGTGGAAGTTAGGGAAATATACACATTACATCTGAATATATACGGATGTATACATTTATATAAGTCTAGCAACATAAGAATAAACTTTATACTTACAGTACTATTCCTATCTAGAGACCTGTTGATTACTGTGAGCTCTGTTGACTGAAGAGCTCAGTGTGGGACTCGGATTGTGCAGGATGTCACCAGAATTGCTTATACTGCTTACGTTACTACTGCTTTGAGATAATATGCCTAGTATGTGATATACGACTGCAGTTTGTTTTCTGAACAAGCACTGTGGCTCAGTGTATTAAATATTTTTAAATATTTCTCTTCAGGTTTTATAGGGTGGTTGGTCGGCATGGCAATCAATATTCATTCTGATCATATTCTCAGAAATCTGAGAAAACCAGGGGAAACTGGTTACAAGATACCAAGAGGTGAGTAAAAATGTTACAGAAATTTATACAGCAAAAGAAGCATCTCTCATATGAGGAGAGGCGGAGAGAGCTGGGACTGTTCAGCCTGGAGAAGAGAAGGCGCAGGGGGATCTTAGCGATGTACGTAAATACATAATGGGAGGGAATGAAGAAGAGGCAGCCAGGCTCTTCTCGGTGCCCAGTGACAGCACCAGAGGCACTGGGCACAAAATTCAAACACATGACATTACATCCGAACACATTTTTTGCTGTGCGGGTCGCCAAACACTGGAACAGGTTGCTCAGAGAGGTTGTGGAGTCTCCATCTGTAGAGTTACTCAAAACCAGACTGGACATGGTCCCGGGCAACCTACTCTAGCTGACCCTGCTTGAGCCAGGGCAGGTTGGGCTAGATGATCCCAAGAGGTCCAACCTAAAATGACTCTTTGTAAAGATGACCTCCTTCTAAAGCTTGGTGTATTTTAGGGGAGATAGTCATTTATGATGTAAGAGGAAACTGGAAATAGCAGTTTGTCTACCTCAAGAAGTGATCTCATAGTGTGGGAAACATTCCCCCCACCTTAAGCCAAGCGTTCTAAGCGATCTGTTTCATGATATCATGTGGCATGTGCGAGTCTTTGAATTTCTTGACCAACTTTGGCTGTATTTTTAAGAAGTGGTAAAAATGTAACATAGCATTCCACAACTTTTATGAGAATCAGCAGGTGGGCGGCGAAAGAAGACCTAAATTATTATCCCAGTGTGGTGGCAAGAGGGGAAGGCAGAAGGTACTCAGCAACTGTGTGTGGCTGGCCCATCTTATGTTGTCCCACGTATGGAGAGGGAGGGATCTTATGTAACTGGAGAGCAACAACTGCTGCAGTAAGGGGGATGCAGGGAAAAGAGGACAGAAATCCAAAGGAAGTTAGGCATTATAAATTCTGGCCTTCATGGGAAAATGGAGAATATGAAAGGACTTCGTATGGAGCCTATTGAAGTGTTAAGGTTTATTGGCACTTTTGGAAACATTAGACTCTTCCAGGTATATTACACTCAGTGAGAGCAGAAGAATAATAGCTACCTCTGAATTCTGCTGTTTCTCTAAGTTTTTCCTTTAGTTGTTGTGTTGTCTTGTTTTTTAGTCAGATTTTTTTTTAAATAAAACTGGAAGAACTAGATATATAAGGCAAGGCAGTAGACTGTTATTTTTTCCCCCAAGAAGGTAACTTTATAATTTTAATAGATGTAAATCCAAGTGCCCATGTGAAAAATTAATATGAACATACTGTACTATGTTCAGTGTACAAAAAAGTTCTGAAGGAAATATGTTATTTGCTGCGTGATCAGGAAGAGTTGGTCTTTTTGATATTGCTTATCAAGCTTAAGTGCTAGAATTCTGCTTTTCTTTTGTCACAAAAGTGAAGTAATTAAAGCAAGGTCAAAATATGTCCTTTATTACACTTGGCAAATACTTGTTTGTTTAGTCCCACTGGTAAAGCACATACTGAGATGTTATCAATTTGTACACTAACTTTGGAATTAGAGTTAAAGTTCTCATTTTATAAAATTTCCAGCAGGTGAGTACTGATTGTTTATGCATAACTGGCTGTAAAACACATTTAACGCAGACTGCCAATTACTTCTTTCACTGAGTGTCAGGGCTCAAGCAGTAGACCTGACGGGGGATGGGAACAAAAGGGCAACACATTTTAAGCTAGAGGATAAATCTGGAACTTTAATTCATCATCATAATAATATTGTTCATAATTAACATAATTTCTGAAGTACTTAAAGAAATGAAACATTGTATGCTAACTAACCCTATGAGTATTTTCTGGGACCCATAAAGGGGAGCATATTTTCTATTTTTATATACTTTTAAAAAAGGTTTAGTTTATGATCAAAGAGCCAGTTTGATATCATTGGTTTTTTTATTTATCATTGTAATTATTTACAGAGGCATGAACTCGCTTCTGGTACTGGTAAATCTGCTTTTCTTTCATGATTTAAAGAGGAAAAATGGAGCTGGAGGTCTGTCTTTGAAGGATCACTTCAGACCTCATTCTTAGTACAGCTTGAACTGAAAAACACTGCCTCCACTGCCTTTAAAAATTATGTAGAGACATTGGTGATATAGGTCTTATTTGACTTACAGTACAAGATAGCATTGGAGATCTCCTTGATTAAGGTGCTTTTAAAGTAACTCTGTCCTGCTTTCAGGAGGAATGTTTGAGTATGTCAGTGGAGCCAACTTTTTTGGTGAGATCCTGGAATGGTTTGGGTATGCCCTTGCCTGCTGCACCATTGAAAGCCTTGCATTTGCGTTGTGTACGCTCTTCATTTTGGGTTCAAGGGCAAAACAACACCACCAGTAAGTGTTTGTGTCTTACAATTTCTGTTGTCTCTATGCCACGCTTCATTTCCATTTCACAAATTATGCCTCATACCATAGGGATGTTGCAGAGCAAGTCTTGTGAAAGACTGCTACTGCAGTAGAGAATATGATAGAGAATACTCTGAGTAGCATTCAGCACTGCAGAATTTCACCAGGCTGGTACTCAGCATAAACACACATAATGTACAATGAGGTGGTCAAAATAATGTTTAAATGAACATAGTTCATCCTGGATCTGTAAAGATTATAGACAAGTTTGGGAAAATTGTCTTAATTGATCATATACTGTACTTTCCCTTGCAGCTCAAACTTGTTTCTATAATATTAAAATTTTGAAAATCACTCTAAAGTCTTCCGTAACGGGCACAGTTTATGGTCGAGTCTATATCATATTGTCTATAATCAAGTGTATAGGCAATATGAAAACAGTTCTGATAGATGATATTTAATAAAGTCTCTGCTCTGTAATTAAACACTCTGACTGCTAATGTACTGTATTAATGGTGTGGCTTTCCTGCTAACAGAAGGCTCATAGTTTTAGAAGACTCGTTTCTTGAAAAGACTCTCTTTGAAGAATAGCGTGTTTAAAAGAATTTGAACACCTTAATCTTATTTTGGTTATTTTCAGCTTCCTGCTGCATAAGAGGAAATAAACATGAATTCATGGAGGAAATAGGTTGAAAAAAATGCCATTGCTAACGGTCTGTCAGGGCAGCCATGGCTATGTCTAGTGGAGTCCTGAAAACCTCCAGAAACGGAGGTTTTACTGCACCTTGTTTGTAGGGTGTTCCAGGTCTGTATTACTCTCCCAGTGAACAAGTTTTCCTACTATCCAACCTGAACCTTCCAAGCCTGTCGCCTGTGACCATCTCTCCTTGTTTTACCACCTGCTATTACTGAGCAGAGTCGCAGAATATCTTAGGTTGGGAGGAGCATCTGAAGGTTCTCCAGTCCAGTCATCTGGTGTGACCTGCTCCAACCAGGGCTAACAGCAAGGCTATAGCTGGTTGCCCAGGGCCTCATCCAGTTGAGTTCTGAGTGTCTCCAAGGGTGGAGGCTTCAGCACATCTATGGCAAAGCACTGGAACAGGATTTTTCTCATTCTCATGGGGAAGAGGGCTTTTTCCTTATGTCCAGTTGGAATTTTCCATGTTGCAACTTCTATCCCTTGCTACTTGTCCACTTGCTGTGTGCCTCTAGGAAGGGTATGGCTCTACCTTCTCTCTAATATCGCTGTACGTAGTGGAAGACTGCAATTAGATCTGCCTCTTAACTTCTTTTCCAGGCTAAAAGAGCCTAGTTCCCTCAACCTTTCCTCTTATATGTTCCAGCTATGCAGTTATCTTAATGACCATCTGCTGGATTCTTCTCCAGTTTATAGACATCTCTGTTGCACAGGAAGCTGAAAACTGGAGGCAGTAATGCAGATGCAGGCTCTCAACTGCTGAATAGTGGAGAATAAGCACTTCCCTTGACTTGATGGCTCTATACTTGTTAAAGCAGGCCAGTATGCAGTTAGCCTTCATCATTGCAGGGATCTATTACTGACTCATGTTCACGTTGTCCACCAGGATGTCCATGTCCTTTTGTGCAGAGCTGCTATCTAGCCAGTCAGTCTCTGGCCTGCACTTTTGCATGGGGCCATTGCATTCCAGCTGCAAGAGTTTGCATTTCGTTCATAGTTTTGCTCCATTGTCTCAAATAACTCCTCTTCCCATACCTGTAGGCAGCAATAACAGGGCCTTTTAGTCTCTTCCTCCCCAGACTAAGCAATGCCAGGTTCCTCAGCCTCTCCTTGTATATTACGTTCTTCAGACTCACATTCCATGGTTGGTTTCCGTCTATCTTAAGCCTTGACAGCACTCTTTCAGAACTCCTGACTTACAGAGCATTATGAAAAGCTAAACGTTGTTACAGGAAGTAATTTGCATTAAAGGAAAAATGCATAAAAATGGAAGAGGGGTACAGAAAAAAACCCAACTAAAAATAGCAAATCCATATAAGTGAAGAAATATTTTGGTGTGGTCTGTTTAGTTTGAAAAACTTAAAATAAATGACTGGAAAGGATAAATAAGGTAATGCTGGTATTCCGCAGCTGCAAGGTTATCATGCATTGCATGTTTTGTTCTCTGCTTATTCCAGATTTCATCTTGCAGTTAGCTATTGATAATATGAATACCTGCACCTCTGATGAGCCCAGATGAAGTTAATTCTTTTTTTTTATTTTAGAGAAGCAGAAGAATAAATATTTGAAAATGGGAGTAAATGTGTTTGTTATATAAGGTGACCAGACAAATAATAACATTGGTAGTGCTATGTATTTATTCTTTTAAAATTGTCTGGATATGAAAATAGTGATGGTCTTTGAGGGGAATTAGCAATAAGGCTAGTGTAATGTTTGTCACATTCAGTTTGATTATCCAAATCCTGACTGGAACTGAAGACGTTTCTATTCAGAACAGGACTGTCATTCCAGTATGTGAAGTATCCCTTGCTTCCATGTGAAGTCATTATACAATTTGACATGTTATTCCCCCCACCCCACCCCCCGCTTCTAAAATGCAGATACTCAGGATGCATAACAACATACATTTTGCAACAACAAGCTATCCCTTCCCTGGCTGCTCTCACCACATCTGTTGGTTTGATTTCCCATTGCTGGCAACGGTAACTTTGTTTCATTGTAGTTGGTGATTAGATGTCATTAGGATGAGTGTGGTAAATGGCAGTTCTCTATCCAGAGTAGGTTCTAAAGGCATTTTTTTGTTGTTGTTTGTGGCCAGCAAATATATAGATTAAATTGAACACATTGTACAATGACTTAATTTCCTCAACAGCATTTTGAAGACTCGATACTCATCAGATTTCTGTCTTTGTTTTTCAGATGGTACCTTGAGAAATTTGAAGACTACCCAAAGAGCAGAAAAATTGTGATCCCGTTTGTGTACTGAGCTGTGCTTTTAACGCTGTTTTTGAGATGGATGCTTTTTGTAACAGCTAACACTTTACAGGTGTTCGCAGGTTAACAACATAATCTGATCATGACTGTGACAAAGCCTTTGCATCAGTGCTGCTATTAGTTACTGCTTTTCCTCTTAATGAAAACCCAGAATCTGATGGACATGGTGAATAGGAACAGAAATGCTTTTCCAACAGTGGAGCACCATCATAAATACCTTAGGCAATGTGTCTGAATTCACATCATAGAAAGTACTGTACTGGACTTCTGGTGCTTCCTTTTCTGCCTATACAGGCTTCTGCTGTTTCCACTTGATCTAGCCACACTGTCCTGAGGATTGTGCTGTGCGTGCAGTCCCCCTCACTGCAATCTAGATGGTGTGTTCTGCCTGTTATTTGCCTGCATACACAAATGGGGTTGATTTTTTTCCTTGCCTTCCTAATCCTTTCTTCCCCCCACCTGCATTTCAAGGAGAACTGATGATGCAGAACAAGGATGTTAGATGAATATAGTTACTGTTAGGTGAGAGACAGTGTTCTTCCTCCTCTTTGCACTCTTACACAGGTATGGACACTGTATAGATAATACTTAATGCCATTTACATAAACAGTTGTAGTGCAACCTTTCCCAAATAATAGATGAAGATTGTCATCTACCTGTCAAATTTGATAACTATCTCAATATTCAATACGTTTTTTCACTCAACACTATTTTTGGAAGGCATTCTTTATTTGGGATACTTAGGCCAGTCTAGCACTGTTAACAATGGTGTAATGTTTTCTAACTTACTTTTTAAAAAAAACCTTAAGTTTTTTACAAAATTGTCTTACTATGCTGTTTACAAAAAATCAAGTGTCTTCCTTCTCCTGTTGATAATGGTCTAGATGATTTTATATTCCAAAAATCTGGAATCTTTTAGTGCTACTTGTTTTACTAATGTCAGTTCTTATGCCCCTACATTTTTCTCCTGAAGGACTCCAGAAGGGTTTCAAAAACATGATGGGATCCCAAGCATACTGACTTTAGAGTTTCAGGCACATCTGTGTTCTTTGTATGCTTGTGATATTAAATAATTTTTTTAGAATTGCTGGGAAAAAAAAAACCACTAAGAAATTCTACAGAAAACTTAAAAAAAAAAAAAATAAAAAAACCCCAACCAAACCCACAAACAAAAAAAAAAACCCAAACCAACAATGAAACAATAATAATTAAAAAACCCCAAACAAACAAAAAAAACCCCGAAAAATTTCCCACAAAACCCAAAAACTCTGCTGCTAATCTACTTTGGAAATCAAACTTTTGCCAAGTGTCTTCTGATCTGTTTACACTGTATATGTTGCGCTATATTCTTCAAAACAAATTGGTAATATAATTTTGCCAGATGCTGAGTTTTCCAGTATGGTATTGCAATAAGCTTTATCTAAAGCTCAAAATTCTGTCTTTGCAATTGAATTACGCTGCTGTAGTAATCAAAGTAACGTGTCTGATGAACTTTACCTTTAAAATTTTAGATATTAGTTTAAAAAAAATACATCCAGGAAACAGGCAGTGAAAAAGGGCTTTGTGACCCCAGCTTCTGCTTAACAGTTGTTTCTTCCTTCTCTCCTTCCTGCCACGTTTATACAGTACTTATTGCACTGAAGTCTTGGCTATCATTAAGGATTTATTCAGTGATGTAAATAAGTGTAACAAAAAATTCTATTGTTATTGACTGAAATAGTCAAAGGAAGGAGGGGAGAGAAACTGGCAATCCTCCAGTGATGATAAGTTACCTACAGCTAAGCTGTTGGACTGCCAGTTGCTCCTCATGATGTTGACTGGGATGACTGATCCTGCTCTCGGCCAATATCCAAAAAGTCCAGCTTTGGGAGAACATAGGAATACCTGTTCCTTTGACACCAGTGTCATTACTTGTTTCTCAAATTGTTTAATGATTTCTTTAGTGTTTACATCTTTCCTTAGTGTTTTACAGGAAGCTTGAGTCTTCCCCTGTTGTTTTTGTTATCACACTATAATTTGACATTTGATCCTAGCTGTTTTGATGAACACTCAGTCATGAAGTTCCCTTGGGAGAGGATGGTAGGGAGGATGATTTACTCCTCAGTGCTAAAGTGGTGTTAGTGGACAATAAACGTTCAATAGGATCACTTAAAGCATATTCTGAAGAGAATTTTAGAAACCTAGGCTTGTATAGTGAGATATTTGTAAACCCTATCACATCCCTGTGGCAGTTTTTTCAATCTTGGTATCTAAGTCATCCAGCTATCAAAATCTGTTTTAGGGGAAAAAATACAGGATTCAAAGAGCGCTATCTACTCTAGGTGTTTAAATACTTGCATAGTTTCTGGTGAATTAATATCTTATATCTTTAGAGACATTTGTTTAAAAAATCACTAATGGGACAACAAACCAGTAAAAAAGATCTGGCAGCTGCACTTTAGTCTCTAATCCACCGCTTTTTTTTTTTTGCCTATTATGAAAAGGCAAAGATTCTTTTAATAGTAAACAGTGAGAGAAACTGCTTAGTGTTCAGTATGTCTCCTTATATTCAACAGCTGTAGCTCTCTGTAGTCAGTAGTCTTTATCATAGTTTACAGAAAATTTGTATTGATGCCTCAGTTTTGCTCTGCTATGTTGCTAAATTTTTATCTTGACTAAAAGTTCAGCTGGTTTGCTCACATAATAACTTATGGTTTAATTATAGCAGGATGGGGATCTGAAATGGATGCTCTGACAGCTTATCCGTGTTCCTTTTCTTTTGTTACAGAAAAGGAAAAGCTAAGGTCTATGGGATATGAATGTCAGTGCATTTAGAAATTCTAGTTAATTGGATTATTAAAAAAAACCAACAAAAAACAGAGAAGAAGGTTTTGTTCTTTGCATGTTTACATTTTATATTCTCATACTGCTGGAACCTTCCTTAAGTAAAGTACAGAATTTATTTGAGGCAGTTCATTACAGCACAAGTCTTATAAGGAGCGGCTGAGGGAACTGGGGTTCTTTAGCCTGGAGAAGAGGAGGCTGAGGGGAGACCTTATCGCTCTCTACAACTACCTGAAAGGAGGTTGTAGTGAAGCGGGTGTTGGACTCTTCTCCCAAGAAACTAGCGATAGGACAAGAGGAAATGGCCTCAAGTTGCGTCAGGGGAGGTTTAGATTGGATATCAGGAAAAATTTCTTCACCGAAAGGGTTATCAAGCATTGGAACAGGCTGCCCAGAGAGGTGGTGGAGTCACCATCCCTGGCGGTATTTAAAAGATGTGTAGACGTGGCGCTTAGGGACATGGTTTAGTGGTGGACTTGGCAGTGCTGGGTTAACAGTTGGACTCGATCTTAACGGTCTTTTCCAACCTAAATGATTCTATGATTCTTGCATGTCAAGACCAAGGTACATTGGTGAAAAGTGTGTGATCAACTTGGTCAAGTGCTAGAACTGCCTTTTGTTTAAACAGTATCCTATTTATTTGTCATACTTCACTTGTGCTCCCTTCCCCTTTCAGCAGCTTTGCCAGAATTTTTCTGTTAGAAAATACCTGATACTGAAAAATTTTTCTTGAAAATACATAGTGTGAAAATGAACTCTGTTCTGCCCATTCCAGAAGGAGAAAACATGTATGCTTGCTATTGGGTATAATATCTGTAGCAATTTGTAACAAAGACACTTCTATTTAGACTGCCTACATCTTTCCCCAAAATCCCGTACTAAATAAAATATGGTTTGCGGTGTCTTGCTTGAATACTTTTTCTTCTGTTAGTAATCCTTGCTACAACTTGTGGAGGTTGACCAAGGCCTTTGTACCAGCGATTTCATTATCCCAAATGAGGTCTTGAGGAGTGTAATAGTAAGGTTGTATTAGAATAACCTAGGTACACATGTGAACTTGGCGAGATGCACTCAAAAATATTATTAAAAGTCACAAGATAAATTTGTCTAGTGATAGATTCTTAATTACGTAAAACAAAGTACGTAGCTGAGCTGTTCTACACTTGCGGTTAGAGCAAAGATTAACAGAAGCAGAGGCTACTCATTTGGGTTCCTCTTCTGCTGCTAGGTCATGGTGAACTTTTCATTTGGAACAACTGTAGCACCTGCTGTTTCAACTATTTTAATTGTGGCTCAGCAGCATATTGTCTTTTTGAGGAATGAAGGTAGCGTACAAATGACTTGTCGTATAAACTTGTATTCTTTCAGCAGGCAAGAAATCCTGAGTGCCTACCACAAAGTTTTTACAGCCTGTTTGGGAAAAACGCCTCTAACAAACAGCTGTTTGTTAATTTAAATAAATTAATAATTTTAGTATGAGAATGTCCCAGCCTGTTCTATGCTACTAAGTTTTACCAATAACAGCTGCACTCGTTGGGGCAGCCTTTCACACATACATCAGTCAGTTTTGTGAGGAAAACAGACCTCTAGGTAAAATTGCACCACTTTTTGCAGTGATGCAAAGTATCTATCAGTGTGTATGTGTCCACACAAAAACATGTGAGCAAGCAATTGTGGAAATTCCTGTTGCAAGACAGCTGAAGGGATAAGTGTAAAACAAGGTTTGCATATGAGAGAGTTGCACATCTGCAACTTGCTGTTGAGCTTCTTAAAGAAAACAAAAAGGTGTCTTGTAGATCCCTTGCTTGATTTACCATGTTTGCTTTGAAAGCAAAACCAATACATTATGTTTTGGTGTGTGCAAGTGGGTGGTGGAAGCAATAGGTTATTTGTTCACAGAGATGAAAGAACACCTATATAGTGATTGGTACATTATTTGGTGTAATGCCTCTCCAGACATGATGTGTTACCAGTGTGCTAGCAAGAGCCTTGCAGGGATGATGTTTGTCCCTGCTCCCTAATATTTGCATCATCTTTTTTTGGGAAATGCCTGTCTACCTGTCCAGTTTCTGAGAGGACATGGGTGGATGGATCTGAAGAGGGAGCGCTAGTGAAGCCATCTGTTCCAGCTGCTCTGGGAGGGAGCATTCCAGTTCTCTTGGGCTATTGAAAGGGAAAACCAGTACAAGCTTAGATATAAGCTTCTACCAGAAAAGAAAAAGCTGTGCAATCATATCCATGAACCGGGGTTCAAACACTGAGCAGCACTGTCAAGACTAAATAAAGGCGTGTCCAATGTGAGCTAGCAGAAACTACTCCAGGTACTTGCTATTATTGTGTCCTGCTGGCTGCTGTATTGGGTTGGGATCCAACCTTTTTAATCCATATCACTGTATTGGCGCGCAGTCTGAGAGGCTTCCAGCTATGCCTCCCCTGCCCCCAAGTGTTATGTTTGCTGCAGGAGACCAAGAACCAGATTGTACGCAGAGCCAGGATGTTGCTAATACACAAGTGGCCCTGGGAGGAAACCCTGTGAGAAAGAAGCCCAGAGCACTACTGTAGATTTGCAGGATTTTAATGTTTTGCAAGGGCAAATATGTTTTCTCTTTCATTCTCTGCCTGCCTCTTTGAAAAATGTTAGCTCTATCGGAACAAGAGAACTGACTTGAAAGTCCCCAACAGTATTTTGAAAGTGTTCAAGCATTAAAGCAGAGTCATTAAGATATACTAACATCAGTAACCAAAGATAGAAATAGTCTTTAGGATGCTTCATATAATCCTTGCAAATTTTACTAGGCCTCAGAACTGAAGACTAATAGATTAAGTGTAATATTTAGCATAAAACAATACAGTATATGATCATTACTGAGAGAATAAAGAAATACTAGGAAAAAAGTAGTTTAGAAAATGTGAATAGCTATGCAGACAGCATACAGCAGCTTAATCTTATGAACAGAAAGCTAAATGACCAAGAAATATCAGCTCTGAGAGAAAAATGAGCTGGGCTATTTTAATGAGCAAGAAGACAACTAATTTGTTGATGAACAGGATATAATTTTTATTAATTTTAAATTGAGATAAGGTAATATATTTGATTACTTAAACTGTGATAATTTCATATTAGTCGCTAATCAAGGAAGAATCTGGTGCTATGCATTGAACCTGCGTTCACCCAGAGGTTCCCATCCGAAGATACTCAAAACCCTCCTTGAAACACGATCTCTAGATGCAGAGAAGTTAGGTAAGGTTTTTCTGCCTTAATAGTTTAATTCCCACTAAGTGTTCCCTAAGAAGTATTCCTGTAGCATTATTCCTGGACTTCATTTTTAGATCCATGGCTTAGAGTGGTAAGAAGGAGGGTGTCGTGGAGCACGCGGCAGCAGCCCTTCTTATCCGAGGCAAGCTTGTTGGATTTCTAGCATGTTCTCAGCAATGTCTCCAAGAAGATACACTTAAATCTCTCAGAGCTGTTTCTAAGAAGGGACACCATTTGGCCTGCTGAGGTGGAAGACCTCTAACACAGCTCTGAAGAGGTCCATTTGTACTGTTGGAGTGATCAGGATAGAAGCACCTGGGACACAGCACACCTTCTCACCCCCCAAATCTCACCAGACAAAAATAATAACATGCTTGTGACACTGAAGTTTATCTCTTTAACTAGGCAGGTCCACTGAGGTACATTTGTATGTATATTATTTTGTTTTTAATCCACTCATAAGTTCACCTTTTTTTGTTTTGTGTTGTTTTGTTTTTAAATGATCAGTCCACTTCCTAATAAAACTAGATGTGAAAAAGTCAGTTTTCATTCAAAATTGCCATACCCATGATATGTGATTCTCTCAGTTCTCAACTTGTTACTTCCTTTGCTCACTGAGGTCTGGGGTCCTCATTAGATACCATGTGGCTATTGCTGGTGGAAGAGTTTCTTCCTCCAATTTCTCTTTCCTTTGTAAATTAGTCCCTGCAACTCCCTGCTTTGTTGATTTGCTGTCCTTTAAAATCTGGGCTAGAAGTATCTATTTTTTCCTTTACCCTATTCAGTCTCTTTGCTATGACACTGTAACTTCCTCTAATATATAAGCTTTTTATAAAACACATCATTCCTGTTGCTATCAAATTTTCTCATGAATCATAATGTGCTCCTGATTAGGCAAATGTTTAGGCAAGTTTGTGGTGGGTTGACCCTGGCGGGACGCCACGTGCTCACCAAAGCCACTCTATCATTCCCCTCCTCAACTGGAAAGGGGAGAGAAAATATAACAAAAGGCTCGTGGGTTGAGATAAGGGCAGGGAGAGATCATTCAGCAGTTACCGTCACAGGCAAAACAGACTCAACTTGGGGAAATTGGCTTAATTTATTGCCAATCAAAAGCCAGAGTAAGGTAATGAGAAAATAAAAACAAACCCTAAAACACCTTCCCCCCACCCCTCCCTTCTTCCTGGGCTCAACTTCACTCCCAATGTCTCTACCTCCTCCCTGCCCCGAGCGGCGCAGGGGGACAGGGAAATGGGGGTTGTGGTCAGTTCATCACATGTTGTCTCTTCCGCTCCTTCCTCCTCAGTCTCTTCCCCTGCTCCAGTGTGGGGTCCCTCCCACGGGAGACTGTCCTCCACAAACTTCTCCAACATGGGTCCTTCCCATGGGCTGCAGTTCTTCACAAACTGCTCCAGCGTGGGTCCTTTCCACAGGTGCAGTCCTTCAGGAAGACTGCTCCAGCGTCGGTCCTCCGCGGGGTCACAAGTCCTGCCAGCAAAGCTGCTCCAGCGTGGGCTCCTCTCCCCACGGGTCCACAGGTCCTGCCATGAGCCTGCTCCAGCACGGGCTTCCCATGGGGTCACAGCCTCCTTCAGGCATCCATCTGCTCCAGCGTGGGGTCCTCCATGGGCTGCAGGTGGATATCTGCTCCACCATGGACCTCCATGGGCTGCAGGGGGACAGCCTGCCTCACCATGGTCTTCACCACAGGCTGCAGCAGAATCTCTGCTCCGGCGCCTGGAGCATCTCCTCCCCTTCCTTCTTCATTGACCTTGGTGTCTGCAGGGTTGTTCCTCTCACTTATTCTCACTCCTCTCTCCTGGCTGCAGCTGCACAGTTTTTTTCCCCTTCCTAAGTATGTTATCACAGAGGTGCTACCACCATCGCTGGTGGGCTCGGCCTTGGCCAGCGGTGGGTCCATCTTGGAGCCGGCTGGCATTGGCTCTGTCAGACATGGGGGAAGCTTCTAGGAGCTTCTCACAGAAGCCACCCCTGTAGCCCCCCACTACCAAAACCTTGCCATGCAAACCCAATACAAAGTTCTATTTTATAAAATTGAAAAATAAAACAATTACATGGCACTTGTAGGTAAAAGTCTTTTGTCAATTGCTTTAAGCAGTTTTCTTAAACTGAAACTGTCATGCAATGTTTTGGAAGGTGGACATTTCAAACTTCAGTGGATAATAAGCTATAATTACTACTTTTAAAAGGGTTACTAGCGAAAGTCCATAAAAGTGAAGTAATTCTACTTTGTTTCCTAATTCTTCATACTGGATGAATTGGTATCGCAACAGCTTTTAATTTCAATTCAAAGTAGACAAAACAGGCAACTCCTTTGCAAATGTAACCCCGTCTGTTACTGTGGCTAAATCTCAGAGATTTTCTTCAATATTCCCATTTCTGATACAGATCATAAAAGATAAATTGCAAGTAACACTGCAGATAACAAACCATGCCTTATTTTTCATCGAGTAATAACGTCATCCTCTAGCACTTGGTATCTGCATTAACACTAGGATAACTAGAAACATGCACTGATTATCTAACTTATTTTGTTACATGTAAAATCCAGTCAAACAGTGTTCTCAATTGTCTTATTGTGGCACTGCACAGATGTGGGCTTACTGGGTACCTATTGCATCATAGCTTCCAGTCCCCACTAAGCACTGCCTAGAGCAGAAATCGCTAGTCACAGTAGCAATTTCAAGGACAGTCCCCTCCTCTAGTTCAGGGTTATGCTCTGCCCAGATGTGGACCACAGAAGCAGACAAAAATACGCTAGCAAACAAGCACTCAAATGTCATCAGCAGAGGTCTTCACCAGTGTCTATGTTGCACAACATGTAGAACAAGGGATGCTAGCCTTCCTGCTCATGATCCTCTTTCTCCTCCAGCCCCCGGTATGGTAGCCCTCCGTAAGGTGCGCCAGCCTCTACAAACTTACTGGTAACTAGACCGGTTCCTTGCCAGCACCTAGGGCATAGAGCCTCACCTGGTCTCATGGTCCTCAGCCAAGCAGGCCAGGAAAGATGGAAACCTACACAGAGAATTTTTAAATTCAGCCTTTCAGAGGCTTACAATTTTTGTTCCGGTTTGAAAGTCTTTTGGTGGTTATTTTGCTTTTGGGTTTGCTTTTTTGGGGGGGGCAGGGGGAATGAGCTGTCCTACCCAGAGGGGACTTCATTTTTTGCTGTACTCTGCATGGGACAGAGGTGCTGGGAGCAGAACATGTGTTTGGCGTTAGAGAGACATCCAGGCGAACAGGCATGAAGGCCCACGAGATAGGTAGGAAACCAGGGATCTCTCCAAATGTTGCATGGTAATCACACAGTTGGAGCTCTCTAAAAGCGCTTAGTTTTGAGGCAACAGGGTTTGACATCGCTTGCTGATCAGGGATTGCTTTTCAGTGTTGAAGACTTAGCAGAGTAAAGGAAGACTGAGTTTTCCTGGTCAGGATTTGGAGGGAGAGAGACTTTTGTCTTCTGTAGCAGATGAAAATAACAACAGCGTATCAGACGGAGCAAAGAACAAGAAACTAACAAGAATAAAGCATGTGCAACTTTATTTCACCCAATAGTCGGTAATTCTAGCAACTACCCCGAGGGTTAAGCTTCAGACACGCTGCTGTAGCTGTTGTAACATAAATGTTACAAATACAAGGGATTCAGTTTCTTCATAAATGTCCACAGATGTATGATGAAGTGTAAGCACAACAGACTTGTAACTTCTAGGTGTCAGGGGTTGCCAAATCCAGCAGCCTGAGAGAGGCGAGGCTCCCGCAGCTCCATGCCCCAGGTCCAACCAGTAGCGAGGCTGAGCATGTATTCCCAGTAGGCACACATACAAACACCCATCTACAACACATATATACATATATACATGGCTGGCCACAGAGATCAGCACAGACAGACACACTCAGCACCCACGCAAACACAAACAGCACCAACAGCCTCATCTTGTTCCCCTCTCTGGCTGATCAGGAGGAAGGTTTGTTAGTGGGAAATATGTCAGTACAAATGTACAAGGTGGATCCCTCCAGCAGCTGGGCTCAGGCACCCAGTCTGCCCAGTAGCTGCCCCTGGATCCCGGTCTCCCCAGTCACTGGCACCTGGACGTATGAGCCCCTGAGTCTGTAGCCCCACGGCAGTTGCTGGTACAGACCCCCCCTGCTCACAGCCATGCACACACACACGCACACATGGAGGTGCAGTATGGATCCACCATTAACTGTGCTTAGACATGGAGGGCATCCAGCAAGTGGCCCTGGATCCTCACTCTCCACAGCTGACAGCACCTGGGCATGCAAAACCCTGAGGCCCGCAGCTCCACCCCAGCTGCTATTTAGTCTATTCTCTGCTCAGTTTTTCTCTAAACATCTTCAATTTTTAAAAAAAACTGTTCAATTTTTTATTCATGTAACATTGTTTTGCACATAGTGAATTTATGGACTATCTCATGAACTGATCAAAAGAGGGGTTACTGGATACCAGATACTTGAAAACCATTCGTTGTGCTTGGTCATCTCTAATGCTCCTTTTGTTTCATGACTAATGAGATCTAACTTTTATAACATATTTTATGCCTTGAATTAATTTCCTTTTAGCAAAATATATTTCCTTTAGCAATCTGAAATGGTGACGTAAATACAAAATCTACTCTACAACCATTTGCACAAACAGAATTACTGTCTGATGTTCACACAAGGAATTTTAACTAACTTCTCTATCCACTTCCCAGAAGTAAAGTACTCATATGTAAAAATAACTACAGTGCAGACTGGCCCATATATGCGCAGGCTGAGCAGAGGGGCCTTCCAAGCATCAATAGAAAGGAAAGCAAGTGAGACTGTGGCCAGCTAGGAAAAGCAAGCTTCTGTAAGTCACTCACATGACTTTGTATTGGTATGTCACTACTATTCTCATTAGTATGACAGTATTAGTCCCTACCTGGAAAATAACTACAGAGAAAAGATTGCTTACTGAAGGAAAGTTTTACTCTGTTGTTTTTCACTTCATTGTGTTTATTTTAAAAATAATAGCAAGACTCTTTAACATAGAATTGTTTGTGTTTGCGCTAGTGAATTTTAGGCAAAGCACTGTTTACAGGAGGAGCAGAAAGGGAAATGCTGGTACCTACCAGAAGCAGAGTTTGGTCCTACATTTATTAGTGATTTGCAACTTAAATATGTTCTGAAGTACATGAGTGTAGCATGAGATGTAGGGAAAAAATACAAAATACAAAGCACAGCTCTATTTTTTATAGAGATTGTTTTCCATGACACCATATATTTCAACCTAGGGAAGTATACCTCCATGGGCATTTTGAATGGCAGCCTTTGAATGGGCTTTCATTTTAAGTAAATCAGTTTTCTTAAAGGCTCTCCAGCAAGCATTTGGAATGGATATTAGTGAAGTCTCCAGGTAATTTCAGTCTGTGGGAACAAGGTCTCTTACCTCTGTTAACCTCTGTATAGATTCCTCCAGAGAAACGTACTTCCTTTTTCTACTTTCTGCTCCAGCAGCAAGGCCAGCTGTTTGGCAGCAAGGCTGGGCACTCAGCCAGAGCTCTACGTGACCTAGAAAAGGTTTTATCTTTCCTGTTGTATACTGTAAATATTTTGTTCTAGCAGATCTGGTTTGAAACTTTCTTGGGTGATTGACGAGATCTGTCCTGAGACATCACAGACCATTTCTTCTTCCTCATGGGTAACTGCAGATGTAATTTCTGTGAGACCAAAACATTTTGTCCGTAATTCTTGCTGGGTTCAATGTGGCCAAAATGAGAGAGTTCAAAATGAATGAGAGAGTTTGAATCAGGCCCAGTAAAGAATTATGCCATGCAGTACAAATGTCAAGAAACTGTTCTTAGCAGCTGTGCAGAAAGCTGAGGCAGAGCTGTCTCTCCCATAAATGGCACAATCAAGGTCAAACCACTTCCACCCTGTCTCCTAGCCCTATGCCAGAGCCATGGCTAGTAACGACATTGTTTCCAGGCCAGCACCAGGCAACAGAATCCTTACGGCCAGGCTAAGTAGCGCATTATGCACAGTAACCTGTCCTCAACAAGAAACTTATTATACTCAGGGCAGAGGAAGGATTTGCCTTATCACAAGGATGCAGAAAGTAGAAAACAGCAGGAAGAAACACAGGGCAAAAGGTGAAAGAGGCAGCTTCCATATCCCCCGGACAGCAGTTATAGGCAGATCCTTGTATTTTTTGCTCTCCACTCCTAACAGATACAGACCAAGGGAAGGCTCTGAAGTGGTCTGCACTTCACAGCCAAGAGTCAGCCATAGATTTATGCAATGGCACTCTTGAAGGATTTCACTGGATAGTATGGGGTACTGTACCAGTAGACTGGTACTACGTACTGTTCTCATAGGTAAGCTAAGTAACAGAACGATCAAGAGAGTCCCCCCTAGAGGCGCAGAGGGACTGGTCAATCTATACAAACAAGGAGCTAGAGGAGGATGACTGTATCATGTAGGAATTGGCTGAGTCGCTGACACAGCATCCCATGAGAACACTGCTGTCAGAAAGGATCACCTCTGGACAGCATGACCTAGACCATCAACAAGGGAAGGAATCAACAGAAGCATTTTAAAAAAATGGCAACAAAGTTGCCAGAGAAGCACTTTTCAACCAGTAAGTGATATACGTGTGCAGTTGGAAAGCGCAGTAGCATGGCTTTATGCTCAGAATCACTTCTGTGGAGCTGTCTGTATGGCCAGTCTGATTGAACTCCTCCTAACTTATGGTAGATGAACTGAGCAAATGAGAGGCAGAGACTGCACAAGAGTTGTTCATTCAATGCATTTTGTTCTACATTTTTCTCCCACCATGCAAGACCCATTGGATCTTAACTCTATGCACTGGTAGCCACGTGGCTTAGCTGGGTTCTGAGAATTTTGCACAATCCGAAAAAGCTTGAGCATTGTGTTAATGTCTGTCACCTTCTGAGTACATGCTCAAGAGATTATTTCCATCCAACAGAAACAGGTCTCATGACACCTCATGAGGGATAAACTTCATAGATATCACCAGGCAACTCTGAATGAGAAAACAGCTACAGCCTCATGATGAAAAGAGGCTTTCCAGGTCCCACTAGGCAAACCTCAAGCCACAAGCACATCTGTCTTGTGTCCGAACTAACTTGTTTCCAATGAGAAGGAGGTCCATGCACCCTTGCCACCACACCAAAAGAAGACGGCTGAGCAAGTTTTGTGTTTCTGTGAGCAGAATGAGTGCTCCATCTACCTGCTCCATGGCATCAGTCAATACCACACCATGAGCTCTGCCAGAAACTCTGCAAGAAAACAGTACCCCTTGGCGAGTTCATCTGGCAGCAACTGTGACAAACAAACAGCTTCTAGTTAGAGTTGTAGTACTGGAGGCCAGACTGTTCAAAGGCAGGCTCGTGGCTGCAGGGCAGTCAGACCTCTCATTCAGCTGGGGAGTACGAGAATCATCACTGAACTGTCTGGACACCAGGACTCAGCAGAGAGGATCACCGGCCTGTGGGGCCTCCCTGTGGTCTCACTGGAGGAATCTGGAGCTGATTCCAGGTTCTTCTGGATGGTTTGAGCCAATGGTGTTTTTGAGGCATGGGGAAAAAATGAAGCTGCCCCTTCATGAAGTTACATGGGTGCTTCACCTTGGCACATGGCAGCAGAAATGGCAGCCTTTCCTCGCTCCAGCCCATGACCTGCCTGGAGGGAAAACAGCTATTCTCCTAGCTCAACCTAAGCACAGTCACCAGAGGCAACCAGAAATCCTGATCTGTTTCAACGCTGACATTTCACTCCTCCTTCCTCATGCCTTTTCTGCTCTCACCATAGTAAATGAATGCTGTTTCTTCAACGTTACCTACATGTCCATAGAGTGCTCATCGGCCCGGGACCTCAGAGGCATAAACTTACTGTGGAGCCAATGCTTGCTGAGATTGGACACTGGTATTGTGAACAGGCTTCTTAACTCAGTTCACATGGCTGTGGAGTGGAGACTGCCATTGCAGACAACTATCATGTTCACTGCCAATACCCACAGACAGGAGATACAGGCACTGCCATCACAAGGGGGCTTTGGGATATTCAGGTATGTCCTGTTCATTTACAGTCTTCAGGATCCCAAAGGCACGTCTGTTCCACTGCATGTGCGTAAGGTCCCAAGATGAAATGGTACTGACAAACTGAAGAAGTCCTGGAGAAGTCCTCGCTGATCTCTGTCCACAGTCTGTCCATGCTCTGGAAAGAACTGATGGTGATGCTGTTTATCATGTCTCAAGGGAGGCAGAGGAAGTGCTATATGGTTCCAGTATGGAACTCAGGAGGATCTGGTGCAAGAAAGTTGGAGTGCTGATAGAAAGTCTGGGGGAGAGGTGTCTGGATACTGTTTTGCTGGTCCCTGGCCTTGTCTTTAGCTCCTTCAAAGAGCAAATGGCAAATATGTGTGCTGATGGATGAGTCAGCACTCTGCCAGTTTTCCTGTCCCCCCTGGCCAACACCCGCATCTGTCCACTCCACATCCTTTGTTCTCGTTATTCCTAGTCCAGGTCTTTCTCTACATCAGATTACATGTTCAGCTATGCTCTCTTACTGACTCACACTTTTCCCATCCTCATTCCTATCCTCATTCTAAAGGACCTGCTAAACTGTATTATTCTTTCCTATCAATCCCTATCTAATCTATCTTACAGCTGCTGCACATTATTGTTACCTAAAAACCCTGCAAAAACTCTTGCTCACCTTTGATCTTCTGTACTCCTCTGCTCACTTATCTGTGGGCCAATGTGAACATGGCTCTGGTCAGCACTTTTATACTGGCATCAAGCTGTTTCTGTTCTGGAAATCTCCTTCCTGAGATGTCAAAGTGATTTAGTTGTGGCCCAAGAACAGTTAAAAATAATAGCTTTGAAGGTGGAGATGCAGAACATAGACATACTTGGGGGGAGGGAGGTTGTTGCATTAAAGGCTAAAGCAGCCCAAATTGTCGTTATAAGTCCGGTCACATTCAGTGCAGTGAACTATCACGATTACGGATGCACAAATAACGTGATTCAGTGTAGTCGCATTCCATGAACTACCACGGCCACCCTTAAAGAGTTTGGTCGCGTTCAATGAGAACTATCATGGCTAGATTAATGAATAGTGCAGTTTACTAAAGCAACAGATACACAGGTTCTTTGGATTGCCGGGGATAAAATCGCTGTCTGCAAAGCACGTGCAAATACCAAGACTATGAGTAATACTGCTTGGCTACAAATGCGTTAAAAGACGTCAAGCGACTCTATAGAGATTTCTAAGTTGCGCCCAGAGGCACTTGGTATGACCAAGTGTTCGAATCTCACCCAAAGGCATCCCGATGGGGGGGGAAGAGAGGCTCAGCCCGTCGACTGATCCCAGAAGTCAGAGTGGTACACGACGATGGTATCTTCCCTAACATCCTCTCTCTCTTAAGCTATATTTATACTATTTTTACCTTTCAGGTGGAGCTTGAGTGACTCTAGTCATACATATCTTTGT